>JADBJO010002946.1:37500-40000 GCA_016801955.1 Conus betulinus | reverse complement strand
GTTTGATTCATGTATTGATTGACTGATTGACTGAACGACTGATTGACTGTTTGATTGATCGGCTGATCCATTGACTGTCTTGTTGACTTCCTGATTGATGGGATATCTGATTGGTCAATTTGCCTGGCTGATTGATTGGTTGCTTGCTTGCTCGCTTGCTTAATTGAATGATCGATCGATCGAGTCATTGATTGATTGGCTGATTGATCGATCGATCGGTCGGTCAATCGATTGATTGGTTGAGTGAGTGTGTGAGTGATTGACAGATGAATGGGTGGATGAAGATTGGATAGATAGATGGATGGATTGGCGCACGAATGGATTTGTGGATGGATTGATGGACTGATTGATCTTTGATGGATGGATTGTGCACTGACTGGAGGCAGGCTGCTGGCGGGGAACCAGCTGCGGGGCTGACCAACAAAACGTTCAGCCCCATGAAGAAGCTGCACTACATGTGAGTCTGCCTTCCCTTCCACACACCACTCCCAAGCCCTAACCCACCCACCTGCGCACACCCCTTCTCTGCCTCCCCTCACCCCCCCACCCTCTTACCCCTCCCCTACTCTTTATCTGACACCCCCAACCCACCTTCTCACCCCCTGGCAGTATGACTGGAAGTCGGTCTGCAGGACACCACCTCTTGGTCAGAACAAACTCACCCCCTCTTCCCTTGCCCCAGCGCCCCGTAACATCCCCAACCTCCCCCGTTACTATGCGCCAACTCTCAATCATTACATTTTCAATGTGTGTGTGTGTGTGTGTCTGTGTGTGTGTGTGTGTGTGTGTGTGTGTGTGTGTGTGTGTGTGTGTGTGTGCGCGCGCGCAAGAGAGAGAGAGAGAAGAGGAGGGGGAATGTGTGTGTGTGTGTGTGTGTGCGTGTGTGTGTGTGTGTGTGTGTGTGTGTGTGTGTGTGTGTGTGTGTGTGTGTGTGTGTGTGTGTGTGTGTGTGTGTTGTGTGTGTTGTGTGTGTGTGTGTGTGTGTGTGTGTGTGTGTGTGTGTGTGTGTGTGTGTGTGTGTGTGTGTGTGTGTGTGTGTGTGTGTGTGTGTGTGTGTGCGCACGCGTGCGCGTGTGTGTATGCGCAGAGAAGGGGAAATGCCTCTCACTTGCATACGCCTACACACACACACACACACACACACACACACACACACACACACACACACACACACACACACACACACACGTCTCGTACAGGGCCCCTTGCATGTCATGGACGTACAGTTCTCTGATAACTGTCTTCTTTCATCTCTCCCTGCAGATACTTTGACAAGTTCTACCTCTGCGTCTACGCCCAGCACGCCGAAGAGTGCGAGCCGAGAGGAGACGGCATCTCCAGCCAGTACAACCTGCTCGAGAACCTCTTCCTCCGCGTCTGCGTCTGGCTGGTGGCTCTCCTGTCCTGCCTGGGCAACCTCCTGGTCTTCCTGGGCCGCTTCCTGCTGCGCGAGGACAACCAGATCCACTCGTTCTTCATCAAGAACCTCAGCCTGGCTGACCTGCTCATGGGCATCTACCTCCTGGTGATCGCGGCCCAAGACCTCAAGTTCCGCGGGAATTACTTGTTGTACGACGAAACTTGGCGCCACAGTCGGGAGTGTGACATGTGCGGGGTGTTGAGCACGCTCAGCACGGAGATGAGCGTGTTGACGCTGTGCATCATCACCCTGGATCGCTACCTCAGCATCATGTACCCACTCTCTTTCCGGAAACGCGGGTTGAAGGTCGCCTACGGGGTCATGACCCTCACGTGGCTGCTGTGCCTCACCCTGGCTCTGCTTCCGGTGCTGGGGCTCCGGTATTTCGGCGCGTCTTTTTACCGGGGACAACGGGGTGTGCGTCCCTTTACATCTTCACGACCCTAAGACCAAGGGCTGGGAGTATTCTTCCTTTCTGTTCCTGGGGGTCAACTTGGCTTCCTTCGCTTTCATTGCCTATGCGTACTGCGCCATGTTCTGGTCTATTCATCGCTCAGCCATCCCGCTGCGGACGTCGCGAGAGAGCAAGGAACGGTGTTTTGGTGAAGCGCTTCTTCTTCATCGTCATCACCGATTTCCTTTGCTGGATTCCCATCATCATCATTAAGGTCATCGCTTTGTCGGGTGAGACTGTGATTTGTATTCGTTGCTCTCTCTCTCTCTCTCTCTCTCTCTCTCTCTCTCTCTCTCTCTCTCTCTCTCTCTCTCTCTCTCTCTCTCTCTCTCTCTTCTCTTTTTTGGTTTTTTTTTACTTTATCACTTTTTATTCCTTTACAATTGTTCAGACATCCTCTCCCATGCGTCTTTCATCCAATGTGTGTGTGTTGTGTGTGTGTGTGTGTGTGTGTGTGTGTGTGTGTGTGTGTGTATGTGTGTGTGTTGTGTGTGTGTGTGTGTGTGTGTGTGTGTGTGTGTGTGTGTGTGTGTGTGTGTGTGTGTGTGGATGGGTAAACAGAATTATGGCACACAGACAGAAAACCTTGTGTCATACCGGACCGTGATGACGTATGATACTCCACC
>JADBJO010002946.1:25000-30000 GCA_016801955.1 Conus betulinus | reverse complement strand
GGCGCTGGCGCCAACCAGTTCGCCCATGTTTGATGAGACACTCCCTCCCCCATCCTCCATCTCTATCCTACTCCCACCCTATCTCCACTACTTACCTATCGCCCGCGCCCTCCCCCCGCCCTCTCCCCCCCCCCCCCCCCCCCCTTCCTTCATCCCCACCCTTCCCTGTCTTACTCCCTCCTCATCCTCTCTCTCCCTTTACCTTCTATCCCCCCATCTCCGACCCGACCGCCCCACCCTCCTTCCCCCTATACTACACACTTAGTCAGTCCCCTCCCTTGAAAAGTGTATATTTGTTTTTCATGTGCATATTGATCTCTTGTTAAGCGAACAAAAGAGCAAAAGCCAGTCTTTGTGACTGTCGGATTGTGTGTGTGCGTGCGCGCGTGCGTGTATGTGTGTGTGTGTGCGTGTGTGTGTGTGTGTGTGTGTGTGTGTGTGTGTGTGTGTGTGTGTGTGTGTGTGTGTGTGTGTGTGTGTGTGTGTGTGTGTGTGCGCGCGCGCGCGTGTTTGTGTGTGTCTGAAAAACGGCCTGTTGTTGTAATCAAAATCCTTTTGTCGATAATTAACAAAGTTTCATCATTGCGAGTCTCTCTCTCTCTCTCTCTCTCTCTCTCTCTCTCTCTCTCTCTCTCTCTCTCTCTCTCTCTCTCTCTCTCTCTCTCTCTCTCTCTTGAAAAGCATACTTTGAATTTTACAGACAGCTGGGCTCTTCATGTGCCATTGAATGTATTTACCAAAATCATACAGGCGTAACTGACCACTTTCGTTGTATGGTTGTTTTTGATGACTACACCGTGATATCTGACGTGCGTTGATGTACATTGACTCAGCAACTGACTGTACTTATTTTGTTCATGTGTTAAGTCAGTTCCATCACATGGGTCGGGAAATGCAGCACCTGACTATTCTTTATTCGTGTGTGTTACGTCAATCCCTTGACATGGGTCTACTTTAGTCGTGTGTTAAGTCATTTCCCTGACATGGGTCTACTTTAGTCGTGTGTTAAGTCATTTCCCTTGACATGGGTCTACTTTAGTCGTGTGTTAAGTCATTTCCATGACATGGGTCTACTTTATTCGTGTGTTAAGTCAATTCCATGACATGGGTGTACTTTATTCGTGTGTTAAGTCATTTCCATGACATGGGTCTACTTTATTCGTGTGTTAAGTCATTTCCATGACATGGGTCTACTTTATTCGTGTGTTAAGTCATTTCCATTGACATGGGTCTACTTTATTCGTGTGTTAAGTCAATTCCATGACATGGGTGTACTTTATTCGTGTGTTAAGTCATTTCCATGACATGGGTCTACTTTATTCGTATGTAAAGTCATTTCCATGACATGGGTCTATTTTATTCGTGTGTTAATCAATTCCATGACATGGGTGTACTTTATTCGTGTGTTAAGTCATTTCCATGACATGGGTCTACTTTATTCGTATGTAAAGTCATTTCCCATGACATGGGTCTATTTTATTCGTGTGTTAAATCAATTCCATGACATGGGTCTACTTTATTCGTATGTTAAGTCATTTCCATGACATGGGTGTACTTTATTCGTGTGTTAAGTCATTTCCATGACATGGGTGTACTTTATTCGTGTGTTAAGTCATTTCCATGACATGGGTCTACTTTATTTGTGTGTTAAGTCATTTCCATGACATGGGTGTACTTTATTCGTGTGTTAATCAATTCCCATGATATGGGTCGGGGAATGTAAGGTGCAGGGATGACGCAGACGAGGTTGTCATTCACTCCACTTCCGCTTTTTCAGCTCTTCTCGTGATCTCACGCGTGATTTGGAACACGCCATGATGTGAAGTCAGTGTCTCCCATGACACAGAGCCCCCTGACTGTTGGCAGCGCCTCAAGCGGCACAAAACAAGCTTCAGCACTAATTGGAGGGTCATGACGGGGTCGTGTGTGAGCCATTGAGTCGCAGTCGTCAGCAAAACCAGGCTTCCAGGATTCTCTACTATTTTGATCTTAGTGATTGGGTGATGAAGGTTTACGAGAACCAGTGTGGCCACTATTTCGGTTGAACCTCATGTTCAAAATCTCCGATCGCATGGTTGCGTAGACAGGTGAAGATAAAAATGGAAGAACACAGGGCCGGAAGTAAGCCTTGTGTGGCACCATTCGAACTTTCAAAGGGCTTGAATTCTTTACTGCAAGACGTCACAAGGTGGGTCATTTTATCATTTTGTATCTGCAGCTACAAGACACCACAAGGTGGGTCATTTTATCATTTTGTATCTGCAGCTACAAGACACCACAAGTGGGTCATTTTATCATTTGTATCTGCAGCTACAAGACACCACAAGGTGGGTCATATCATTTTGTATCTGCAGCTACAAGACACCACAAGGTGGGTCATGTTATCATTCAGTATCTGTACCTAGAAACGTTTCTGGTTATTTTTTTTTTAATTGAATTTTTCGTGTGATTCGCTTGTGATCTGATAATAAAACCAGATATGGACTGTGTGGTCATTCGGTCTATAAACAACAAGAAGGATATAAAACTGCGCTTCCTAGATGGCGATATGGTGCGTTCTTGAAATGGTCAAATGTCCGCTGTGATGGCGACTCAACCCCGTGACGAAATCATGCGTGAACACTGGCCAGTCTTGTGCTGATTACACAACGGCCATGCCACGAATTGAACCAGTAGCTGTCCTGCAAAGTGGGACTCAAAACTCATGCCCCCTTCATGGTCTCGGGATTCCCCAAGGCCTAAGGACCACTGCGGTGGGGAGGATTTCACGGTTGAGTTTTATCATGGAGGGTTGTGAGCTAGCGCCTAGATTGCCGCTCCACTCGCCCATGTTGTCTGCCACCCTCTTTCTCGGTCGGATCTGTCTCCTCTCCTCCCCCCCCCCCCCCCCCCCCCCCCCCCCCCCCACCCCCCCCCCGCACTATTCCTTGAAAGAGGGTCTTGCAGAGTCCTGCTCAAACTCAGCATATCTCCTCCATACTGTTTCAGCTTTTGTTTTTCTGATCATGGTCAGCGGGTCTTTGTTGTTGTTGTTGTTGTTGTTGTGACCCATATACTGTCTGATGGTTCCACCAACTCTGTCAATAATGACTCGCCAATGACAGAAAAGAAAACCAAGCAGTCAAGCCAGCCAGCCTTTCGTCAATCAGTCAGCCATGTTTCACAGTGATCAGGGGTTCTGTTAGGCACACAGACAGGGTACTGATCTCTACCGCCCCTCATGCAGAGCAGTTCGGTGCAGAATTGCCGCCTCCCCCCCCCCCCCCCCCCCCCCCCCCCCCACCACGTCAGCTGGTATAAGGAACCATCCAGTACAGACTGAGATCCTGGAAGCAATTTTGTATGTTGTTGTATATAAGCGTATCCACATACCAGAGTTGGTGGTGGTGATTCTTTTCTCTTAGAGACTCATATATGCTCATGTCATGTTGAAGGTTTTGTTGTTTCTTTACCAGCAAACAGAATAATTCATATTTGTTTGTTTTGATGGCGTTGCTCTGTGAGTATTTCAGGACGTAATTGTGGCTAGTTTGATATTGTGTTTCTTTTTTCATGTTGATTATGTTTGTGTCGTGAAGATCTTTTAAAAGACTGAAAATGACATGAAGAATTTAATTTGAGATCGTGTAAGAACTGTCAACTTTCGCCCATAAATTAGGTCAAGATTGCAGCATGTTTTCTGTACAAATATACATAGTAGTTCGATTTGATTAGACAAAGGACACAGAAGAATCTGTTTTGTTGCTTACATCCCTCTGTTGCTGCCTTGCGCTGTTTTCCTGGTTTAACAAATACAAAAGTTGAAAATTGGAGGCGTTGGTCTTTAAAAAAAATTACATTGTGGTCATCTGTTGGATGTATTTTGAACATGACAGTTTTTCCTTAGTCGATTGGTTGTATTCGATCAAGCTTGCATTACACTCCATTGTCTTGTTAGTTGCATCAGAGTAGATGTGTACTGTACTGTATTACAATGCTTTCTGATTGCATAATATAGCATTGCATTAATGTATTTTTTTTTCATTGTACTGCATTAAAATATGTTCTTATTGCATAACATAGCATTGCATCACGGGGGTGTTGTATCATATTGTATCAAAATTGTTTTTATTGCGTACTGTAGTACTGCATCAAGGTGGTTTTGTATTGTTTTTCATCAAAATGCTTTCTGATTGCATAGTTTAACAATGACATCATGGTGGTTTGGTGTTGCGTCATATTGTATTAATTCAAGGCGCTTTGGTGCTGCATAATATTGTACTCCATCAAAACGGTTTTGTTTTATTCTATGTTGTAAAATAATCATATAGAACTGTATTCTTGTTTACTGTTACAGATCTTTCTGTGAGATCTTTCTTCTCCCTAACAGAATTTTACCAGGAACATCTCTCTTATTAACATGGGGTTCTTGTGTTTACTGAGCTCTGCTCATTCGACCTTCAGTCATTTCAAAGGCTATTCCTAGGATCTAGCACAAAATTTGGCGGAACTCAGCAACAACAAAACTGCTCCGTGCCACTTCAGACCACAAATGTGTGGGTTTCTGGCATTTTAGATGACTTGGTGTTCTCCTGGATCTCCTGGTTCCGCCTGAACAAGCGCTTGGTAAAGAAATTTTCAGTTTTTCTCTTGTCTTTTTTTTTCTTTCTTTTTTTTTTAAATACGTTTTACCACCTCATAACCATATATGGAGTTTATTATAATCCTCCCTCCCCCTCAGTCCCACCTCTTTTCTGTCCGCACCACACCCCCCCCCCCCCCCCCTCTTCTTTCTTCAGTCAGGTAACGTATAGACGACTGTTTATGTACAATTAAACAGTGCATGTACGAAACATTGTGTGAAAATTTGACATTAAGTTTTGAACTGTTTACAATGAAAACAGCACTGGAGTATAGTGCTGCTGTACATTGGCTTGTTTCAGACGTTCACTCAAAAGGGGCCAATATATGTCATCGATTTTTTGGAAAGGTACACTCCAAATCGACGTGGTTGTCACAAC
>JADBJO010002946.1:17500-20000 GCA_016801955.1 Conus betulinus | reverse complement strand
GGGAATCGACGAACCATTCAGCTTGTTGGTGCAGTTAAGCCGAGCAAATTCATGTGACAAAAACGTAATTGCACAAAATGAAATATTTTAGAATAACATGCAATTTTTCAAACATCAAAATCACTTTGAACAATCGATAATCTTAAAAAAATACATGGTTATTCTCAAACATATTGGTCATCCTCTGCATGTCTTGCAGACGAGTTATCTTTATTCAATGGAACACAGATTTCGATGCTAAAGTGCTTAGAGCCTGTTCTTTATGTATGGTTATGTGTGATCGCTTAACACAAGCGCAAGCAAATTCACACAACTGCCAGCAGCTTGGCCCGATTCTTTATCACAAGCTTTCAGATGAAGGTCCTTTTTTTTTTAGCTAAGTTATCGTTAAAAACTGAGCTGGATGTTTCTGCCTTAGGTGATCTTTAATAACAACAACAAAATCGACAAGTACGAGGATAGCTAGCTCACACATTGAAAACCAACCGCAAGATGCATTGGTCATTGGTGTGTGAGCCATGGCCAGACAAGCATAATGGCGGTCCTCATTAAGAACTGTTCCCTAGCCAACCTAAGTCTCTTTCAAGACAACAATTGATTTTTCTTTGTATTGAAGATGAAATGGATTTACACACACACACACACACACACACACACACACACACACACACACACACACACACACGCACAGACACACACACACACACACACACACACACACACACACACACACACACACACACACACACACACACACACATACACTCTCCATCAGAGACCACGCTGTTTGGCACTGCCCAGCAGATTGTCCGAATATATGGAAAATTAAAGGGTAGTGAGATGCGACACTCTGATTTGACAGCAGGGGGTGTGGAGTTCGGTTCGGGGGAACGGGAGGGGTGTAGGGAGGAGGAGTAAGAAGGGAAGATAATACGAAAATCTGGCTGCATCTAGCAGCATTCTTGAGGGCGTGACTAGAACATTTTATCTCATTGCCACCTGCCCTTTATTCACCACCTTCCGAGTAGTCTCCCGTTGTCAGGGTCTGGGCACTTGAGGATCACGCCACGTCATCATAGTCGTTTGTGGCGTCATCAAGGTGTGCCGCGTTGACATAGTCTGGGCGCGCGGCTGGTAGATGGCTGGGTCTCCTGCTGACTGCTGACTTCCTCAGATGATCGGCTGAAAAGGTGATAATCATTATATAAAACACACACACATTGTTGGGTCGGTAATACACCATGCAAGTTTACAGAGCAGCACTGTAGCTAATAAAAGTCTATTTATGTTAGATATCAGAGGAAGTTATGGCCGTTAGCAGGAGAAGAAAAAAAAACGTAGGTGTGATTTAGTGTTTGCTTGGCCATACTGCGCACGTTCACAAATGTCTGTACATACTTTGAACAAACACATCATAGAGCAATCGACTAGCCGCCACAGGGAGGTGGTCAGCGTCTCGGACTCGCGGCTGGGAGGTCGTGGGTTCGATTCCCATCAGAGTTATGTGGAATTTTTCTTCCCAGACCGGCTCCTATCCCGATCTGAGTTCACTACGGGCTCAGTCAGGAAGACTGGGACGACAAAGTCAAGTTTTATTCACTAAATGGATCCGTCCTTAAAGGTGTTGCTCACATTTCCTGACCAACACTGCAGCTATCTGTATCTCTCGGACCTGGTTGACGCCTGGATATATTATGAATATAAGCGTAGAGTATAACCCTGTAATGCAGTCTCGGACCAGAAGGGAATTTTTCAGCATCCTCTTCATCAGCCTCATTCTCATTGATCGGCGTGTAAAAAGAAAACAAACAAACAAAACAAACAAACAAACAAATCGGAAAATCTCAAATTATGTGGCCCTTCATGCCCTGTTCTCATGGTGACCTCAATTTCGATGTGTGGCCTTGGTTTGATTCCGTCAGGGTCACCGGTATCGGCAAATTCATGGGGGCTGTGGTTGGACGGAGGTGGTGACACCCTCCGGGGGAGAGCTCACTCACATCGGCTCCGCGGCTAGGCCATTACTGTCGTCAGAAGGAGGCTTAGTAGGTGGTGTCCTGCTTATGTTGAATCAGAACAGGTACTGGTGTCTCCTCCGGTCAGTTCCCTCATGGGCCGGCTGTGGTGGTGAACGGGGGGGGGGGGGGGGGGGGGGGGGGGGGGGTGGCGTCGGACTGAGCGGCGTGGGTGCAGTGCCACTGCGGTGGCTCAAGATGGGACAGCAAAACAATGATAATGATAATAATGAGAAGAAGAAGAAGAAATAATGAATAGATAAACAAATAAAAGAATGAAATCATAATAGTGATAACAATACAGCAATCATGTCAAACGTCAGTAAATGTCGCTCGTCTTTCCCATATCCACCCATTTTCTCCCTTATTCCTGTCTTCCGCCTCTGCCGACTCCCACTTCAACCGTTCTTCTCATCATCCCCACACCTCCCTTCTCCCTCCGCACGACCCCCATCCACCACCTCTTTGTCCACACTTCCTCCTTA
>JADBJO010002945.1:267703-275275 GCA_016801955.1 Conus betulinus | reverse complement strand
GCCCCCGGAGCACATTACCAGAGTCCCTTAAGGACAAGAAGTCCCAGATCGGCAGTCCTGTGTCCCCGTTGATGGAGAAGAGGAAGGGAAATTGTGCGTTGGTCGTTAACGGCGACCTAGTGGGACTCGTAAGTGGATTCCTATTGGTTTGGCCTCGCTGTTCTCCGTTTGAAATACTCGATGAGCTGATATGTGGTTGTCCACAAAAAAAATAATGGTTCTTCTGTTTTTGTGCATCATCCGAACCTTCCAAATCCTTGCAAGCCCCTTTGAGCAAAACCTTTATTGGACCACAACTGCTCCTGATTTGGCCACTGCCGGGTAGATTCACTTCACTGGAGGCTGTGTTGGCGTTGTGTTTGTGTTTGAGTAGGTTGTGGCCAGGTTTTGGTTGGGTTTTGGTTGGATTGGATGAGTTGCAGTTGGTGTTGAGTCTGGGATTGTTCGTTGTGGTTTGGACCAACAACAAAGCGGTTTTTCTGTTTCTCATGTCTTGTGTTCATGTGCAGAATGATAAGTGATGCTTCCCCTCCGACGCCTCCATTGCCCATCGGAATCGTCCTAAACCATTGTCAAGGCTATTAGAGGATCGCCCTGTCTGCTCCAGGCCTTCATGTACGCACAAGGTGATTTGTAAATTACTAACGTCGTGAAAAAAAAAAAACTATTCTCTGTAATTTAGGAGACCCTCTGAGCCCACCAAGGGACCTATCCTAAAGTAACACACCCCATTAAATCTGCAATACTATATACCACAAATGTAAAATTATCTGATGCGTATAGCCACCTAACAGACTCACACCTTTTTCCTCAGTTGTACCGAATTTACTCTAACATTCTTAATTAACCGTGAAAGATAAACATTCCAATATGTCCTGTTACACAACACCACAAACACCAAGAAAGAAAATAAACATTTACACTTCCCAGCTCCTCCCCCCTGGTTGACCAGATCGGTTACTCTCTAGTCAGTGTTCACTACGAGCGTTCAAGCTGCCCACACCATTCCGGTTACGCCCAATTGGCCAAGATCCCAGATGGGGGATACTGCAGCAATGCTTGTATGTGCCACTCCTCGCTCTCAGATCGTGCCCCCGACTAGACTACCGGACTCTGCTGCCCATCGCATCTCTCCTCATCGGAAGGGGAGGGGTCCTGCTCGGTCTATCTCCACAGGCCTTCAGTGTGCGGCAGTCGTGCCCTGTCGATCGAGTTGGTAGCCTTTCGTGTCTTGGCGCATCAAAAGGCTTGACACGACTTCTTGGATGTCATCCTTATTACCCACACAGGGGGACCAATGCGTCTGCCGTCGACGCGCCCTCGCTCGCTCAGCAATCCTTCCACTTCAGGCTCAAAATCTTTTTGGCTTTACACGCTCTGTTATTTTCCTGAACCCTCAGCCAGACGGGAGATCCACCAAGTGAATCATGCTTTTACTGGTTTTCCGAGCGTCCTCTACAGGCCATTCTCAAACAAAGAGAACCCGAGTGGTATATTGGTTCAACCAATGGAACGCTTTTGACTTGCACGCATGCACGCATGGCACGCACACACACGACACACACACACAACACACACACACACACATCCAAGGACGAACACCGACAATTGTGGGGACTCAACCAGGGTGCATCTCCCAGTTAGTTCGGTTCAGCGCCAGCACACATGTCATGATGTAATAATTCTTAACATCCAAATTTTTTTAAGACTCAGTTTGGATATTCTTGGACCACGTCATGGCTGTAGCAGCAGCCTGGATCCCTTCACAAGCCACAAACTGAGAGATGTCTTCCTCGCCAGGAAACCCCCGATGCCCCCGACCCTTTGAAGCCCCGCGGAGAACCCAGTGAATAGCCCAAGGTGACAGTTCTTTAGAAGTAAAGAGTCGTTTGAATGTGACGGTGATAGCCACCTTTCAGCAGAGAGTTAAAAACATCAAACTGACGAGGTTCTGCTTCAGCTCGGCAAAGTCCAGCTCACTGTGTACACTCCGGGTATGAAGGTGCATGACAGAGAGTTCATCCACGTCCAGCTGGCCCTGGGCGACTTTCCACAGAGCACAGCTGGTTCCTCTGCAGCCCTCCCCATCCTGCTCATCCCACGGGGCGTCGTGCTACAGAGGACAGACACATGGGCCGCAGTCAGGGCGGTTGCACTGTCTGCTTCACCATTCTACCATCGTTCTAAGTCGTCATGCTGTTACCTGACAGTGACTTTCTTTTCAGAATGTTCTACGTGTCATTGCCGAAATGACAATGAACATCTCAAATGCAAAAGGACAACACACACACACACATACACAACACACACACACACACACACCACACACACACACACACATACACGCACACACACACACACACACACACACAGACAACACACACTTTGAATTCTGTGAAGAAGAAATAATAAATCTTTGAAAAATATTTTTTTCTTTCGCTTTTCGTGTTGTTGTGTGTGTGTGTGTGTGTGTGTGTGTGTGGTGTGTAGGTGTGTGAGTTTGTGTATGTTGGAGGTTGTATGTGAGCCATATGTATTGTGGCATCGTCGAGTGTGAGCGCGAGCGCGCGCGCGCGCGCGCGTGCGCATGCGCGGTCTGTGTGTGTGCCTGTGTGTGTGGCATTGTAGAGTGTGATGTGGTCTAAGAGAGAGAGAGACGGAGAGAGAGAGAGAGAGAGAGAGCAGAGAGAGAGCGTGGCATGTGTCGCGGAGAGAGAGATAGAAGCTTGCCGTAGAGCGGGTGTGGAGCGAAGGTGCTAGGTGTGTCGTATGTTGTTCATAGTGCTGTGAAGAATAAAAAAGACGGTGCTGGGCTGGAGCTGAACATCGCGCTTAGTTCGCTAGACTTTGGTGGAGGTCACGTGGTATCGTTGAGTTTGGAGAAGAGACATATGTTCATTATAGACAGCTGCATTCAGCCATGCCACTTCGTCGTCTCGCAAGTCGTGTTGTATGTGTGTATGCAGTCTGCGTGAGGTGAGTAGGACTGCCTTTTCACCTGAACAAAGTCTTCAAGTCTTGAATGGTTTCATTTTTCTTGATGTGCATTGTTAAATTGTCAGTTTGAAACAGTGATTTAAGTTATAGATAACACAACGAGAGTTTATCTGTATTAAATAATTCATAGTCTTTATGATTGTATTGTATGCATTTCTCTCTGCGTATTACGTTGCATAAAGCAGACTGTGCATAAGATTATAGTTGAATATTGACTGACGTTTGTGTAACACTATGCCTTCTGCGTTATACACACGGCCCTCACAGGAGGGGCATTGAGTAGGATTTTTAAATATCAACAGTGCTAGAAATAAAGCCGATGATATTGCAACGATTCTATATAATAATGACACAAAACTTTCTTTGTTTTTGTATTGCTGAATCTCGATTTACAGATTTGATTCCTGATTCCGATATGTACATGCCTGGCTATATTATAAACCGACTTGATCCAGTTACACCTAAATCAACTGGATTACTCTTTTGTATTGTTCAAACTCAGTAAACTTCAAAAGAATGTCCCATTTGGAAACGATGTTGAATCTATCTGGATATTACTTTTAGACATTCTGAACCAATCTTGATAGGATTTCTATATAGAAACTCAGCTGAAACTACCGACCGGTATGGCAAGTTTAATTCAATGGTGGATGCTGTAAAATTTGAGTCTAAAGAAATATTCTTTTCGGTGATTTTTAATATAGATTTGACAAAACCTGGAACAAAATGGAGTCGTGTTTATGCTATGTATGGATTAGAACAAATAACTGATCGACCCGATACGTATTGCTGAACATACTAAAACTCTAAAATTAATGATCATATCTATGTTACACACAAAAGTAAACATAGTCGAAGTGTGTTTCGTACAGACAGGATGCAGTGACAATTCATCTGATTGTTTAAAATGGAGGAAGAAAGTATCAAAATTTCCAAGTTTGGGCATAAGGAAATCTTTTACCGATGCTTTACACATTTCGATAGAAACACTTTCCTTTACGATTTACTTCACTCAGGTTTAGATTATGTTTATCAGGTAAGAAACCCCGATGATGCTGTTACTTCTGGATTAATACATTTAATTCAGTGTATAATAAACATGCTCCTTTTGTGAGAAAAAAGAGTGAAATATGTAATTAACCTCCTTGACTGACTAAGCAAATAGACAATGAAATATATAAAGGAGACTATTATCTCAGATCTAAAAACAAAGAACAATTCAGAAAACAAAGAAATAGATTTAATTATATGAAACGAAAAGCAAAGAAAAAAATTTTCAAGATTTATTATCTTCTTCACAGAATTCAAAAGTGATGTGGAAGCTTTTTAATCTTTTAACCAATAATAAACTGAAGGCTTCTTCTCAAAATCCAGTAAAAGACGTATCACCAGAGGATCTTAACTCTTATTTTGCATATGTTGCTAATAACATAATAATAAGTGATGAAACTAATGAGAACGATTTACAAGAGTTACAACAATATTGTCGTTCAAAAAATGTCACTTCGGTTTTCTCTATACCGTATATTTCAATAAATGAAGTTTTTTAATTGGTTGCTGAATTTAAAATAGTCAGGAACCAGAGACTTGGACGGAATCGATGGAAAGATATTAAGAATCTCTTCAACAGTTATCGCTGATACACTCACCTATGCTTATAATCTGTGCATTGAAAAAGAATATTTCCCCGTAAAATTTTAACAGGCCAAAGTGACACCTTTGCTCAAGAATTGAGATCCTGCCAATCCCTCTAACTATAGACCCATCTCAATTCTTTTCCTTTTGTCAAAACCAATTGAAAGACATGTTCAAATACATTTATGGTTCTCATTTGAAGTATTATGATCTTATTCATGAAAATCAATTAGGTTTTCTACAAAATCACTCTTGCCATTCATCTCTCATACGGCTTATATATAAAATGTCTAGCTAATATAAACAATAATGAATTCACTGGAATTCTTTTTGTTGATTTTGCTAAAGCTTTTGACGTTATTAGCTATTCACATCTTATAAAAAATAAAAAAAAAGCTTACGCATTACAAACTATCAAGTAAGGCTATAGAGTTTATCAGATTTTTTCTTACTGATCGCCAACAACTTGTTGAAAGGAGTTTCAACAGGTCTGACTTACTTCCTTTGAAATTTGGTGTTCCTCAAGGATCTGTTTTAGGACCCTTCTTATTTTCTATCTACATAAATTATTTGGCTTTATATATAAAGTGCGGTTGCGAAATCTTTGGTGACAATACTTCACTGCAGTCAAGTAGTACTAATCCTGCCATTCTAGTCAGTAACCTTCAGAGTAACATCAATAGACTAATTCTATGGACAGAATGAACCACATGGCCCTCAATGCAGATACAACTAAATGCATGTTTGTGACCACACGTCTAAAACGACAGAAAATGAGTTTCCCGTTTGCATCATTATATGTCAAAGACCAAAAGATCGAGGTAGTATCTCATAAGATATTAGGGGTTATTTTTGACAATGCGTCCACCTTATGCGTCCACCTATGCGTCCACCCATTATGGGATAATTCTAGTGAAACTAATTTGAAAACATAAGTCGTCTACATAAAAGAGCTATAAAGATAATACAGCTGAAATCTACTACTTTCAGAGGGAGTGATTACAGAACATTAAATATTCTACCGTTTAAAGAAAGACTCTTCTTCAACAAATGTTTATGTATGTATAATGTAGTGAATAGAATAGCTCCAAAGAAAATAATCCAAAACTTTGTAATCAATGAAAATAGACACTCACACACAGCTTTCTTTCCCCAGACACAGCAACAATCTCTACAAATCAAGTTTTTACATATACTGGAGGTACGATATGGAAAAATTTACCATCTTCTTTAAAATCATGTCATTCGAAAGGAACATTTAAAAGAGCTCTTAAAGGAATTTGATGGGAAAATGATCGAATAATTAATGTTTATTCCATTGCCTAATCTCTCTCTCTCTCTCTCTCTCTCTCTCTCTCTCCTCTCTCTCTCTCTCTCTCTCTCTCTCTCTCTCTCTCTCTCTCTCATATGTTGTGATCCTTTGAATGTGTTAATCGCTTTAATATTTTTTTTCTTCATAATGTGTTGATAAATTATTTTGTTTGTTGGTTTCTTCAATGATTTTTTTGTGTGAGGGCAGGATGAAAAAAAGCTGTAAAGCTTATTTTTTAACCCTGAATAAAGATAATTTTCACTTGACTTGACTTGACTGCACACCCACACACTCACACACACGCGCGCGCACACACACACACACACACACACACACACACACACACACACACACGAAGTCTTATACCTGTGGCTGTATTGTTTCTGGAAGGCATGTAGATCTACGTTTTGTACATGTATTAGTGTTACATCTATAGATGTGCATTTTTGCCAGTATTATGATCAATGTGAAAATAGTGTCTGTCATCAAGTGAACGAAAACACCTAAAATTACAACAACGAGCGTGATTTTACTGTCAGACCTAAAATTACAAAAGCAAGTATGATCTTACTGTTAGATGTTTGTGAATGTTTCAATGAATAACTTTTCCAAAGAGAAACTTTTGGAGATAAGTGCATCCCATATAAAACGTGAATACTGCAATGTCTTGCATCCTGACATTACTGTGTTGTCGAATCTGTAAACCTATAATTCTAAGACTGATCCTTTTTTATTTTTTTTTTTTTTTCTATTTATTTTTTTAAGAATGATCTTAATCGGTGAAAAAAATTCCAATTTTACACTTATTTCATTTTATGTTTCGAGGAAACCTCATAATCTAGTTTGCATATGTCAATTTCGAACAATAATTTGATTTATGCTCATGCTTATATTTTGATAACGTGAAGTCGTTCCTTTACGTTCCTTATCAACTGTTTTTTCAGCTTTTGCTCTGTCTTGAATACCAGTCAGATCAGCATTTTATTTTATGTCAGTGTTTTCAACAAATCGTTTGACCGGAGAAATCAAAATGTGTGTGATTCACCCATCATAATGCCTTGATATACTAATGACAATGAGGATTTGCATGCCGTATATGTTTTTTTAATGTCTGATGTAACCCAAAATGGAAATAAAGGGCAAAGCCCAAATGGTGTATCAAGGAGTGAGCGTCGTTTATTTCAATGGCCTCCTCGGCAATACCCCACTTGGTTGCCTAGACAACAAAGATCAACATTCGGCTGCCTGGTAAGACTGCTTGGTTCAGTAAACAACAAGGATCAACATTCGGATGCCTGCTAAGACTGCTTGGTTCAGTAAACAACATGGATCAGTGTACAGCTGCCTTCAAGACTGCCTAGTTGTGTACACAATAAAAATAAACATATAGTGATAAGACTGCTTGGTAGCCCAAACAACAGGAATCCATATACAGTCATCTGGTCAGAAAAAGACGTGGAGAGTTAGGCACAGTGACAGGGACAGGTTCAGAAGGCGTCTCATATTTTTCTATGTCATGTGTGTGTCTCATGTCACTGAGGAACTGACTTGTGTACACTGTGGGCCAACACCTGATTTTTCACATTTTCCCCCGTATATTCTTAGCGTGAAACTACTTCCAGCTTTGT
>JADBJO010002945.1:250427-256259 GCA_016801955.1 Conus betulinus | reverse complement strand
TTTTTTTTAAACCCCGCTTTTCTGAACAATAATTGTGGCCGCATATTTTCAGTATTTCAAACTAAGAAAGTTTGTAGCACATTACAGAAATATTACAAAATGGTAAAAGTGTACAATGAAAGAGACGTATTAAAAAAAAACACTTACTCCATGGTCTGAGTTCTTGTTGTCCACTGAATTATGAAAACAAACTGCAAATAGAATCACACACACACGCGCGTCTCCTCCAAGCTTCCAAGCAAAACTGTGGTCTGTCTCAGGGAGGCTGAAAGTTGTACATTGTAATGGAGCGTCGTGATTGGTCAAGAATTTTAAAGTAAAAACAATCAGTGATAACAGGTGAGATGTGTGACATCTGATAACAATCGGAAATCAGCAGAGATAGATAGAGGAGACTTGCTAAGTGTCCATTGTCTTCAACCTTTGGACTTGTGTCATGATGGCACTCTGTTTGCACTGCAAGAAATGACCACATAATGTGTATGTGTCTGTGGGCAGGGGGGAGGGGGTGGAGAGAGAGAGAGAGAGAGAGAGAGAGAGAGAGAGAGAGAGAGAGAGAGAGAGGAGAGAGAGAGAGAGAGAGAGAGAGAGAGAGAGAGAAGACATGTTTTAGGCGAAAAATAGAATAACCACCGTGGGCTTTTTTTTCACAAGCGTCACTCAGAGTAGCCAACTAATGATGAATTACAAGCATCCCTAGTGCTCATTCTTAAGTTAAAGACACTGTTGTAATTGTTGTTGTATTTGTTGTTCTTCTTCTTCTTGGTGTTGTTGTTGCTACTTTCACTCTCCATACTTTATAACAATTTTATTCCTTTTGTATTTTCTAAACTGTGATGCGTTGGTAGATTTGTTTTGCCATCTTTTCCATCTTTGTTCTCATTTTTTTTTTTTTTTGTTGTAATCATTATGATAATGATTATTATTATTCGTAGTTTTATCATAAATATTCAGGCCTACAGATCTCTTTGATTCTCCATTGTCTACATAATTGTTATCATTCCTTTATATGAAGTATGGATGTTTCTCCTAATACTGAGGAAACAAAAGACAAGTGTATTAAAGGCACTTGTGCCATTTGTGTTCGGATACAATGTAGAAAAAACGGTCCCCCATCCACTGGTGAGCACAATACCACAGCCACAGCATTCTCCATTCAAGACCTCAAAACATAACCTTAGTATTTGACGTCAGCTGGGGTCTTTGTTCTGTAATGGAGCCTGGACGTTGGTCAACAACGGTAAAGTAAACAAACACAGTGATAGGGTCTGTTGTCTCAGGTGAGACGTCGGACAGCTGATAATGATCAGCTAATGAGGAGAGATAAAGAGACCTCCGTGAGAAACTTGCTGTGCATTCATGGACTTCGACCTTTGGAATTCCTACTGCATGCCCTGTGGAATGGGTGGTAGCGTGCTGTAAAGAGATCGACCCTGTATACTACAGGCGTCTACTGTGTGTGTGTGTGTGTGTGTGTGTGTGTGTGTGTGTGTGTGTGTGTGTGTGTGTGTGTCTACTCTTTCTCTTTCACTGTCACCTTTCTTGTGATACTTCACACATTCAAAATCTGTGGAGAGTGAAGATTATTTAACTATATAAAGCACAACAGCTTGGGAGAGAGGGGAAGGCATTGCTTTCTTGTTGTGTGAGCCTTTTCTATGTATGTGCCTGTGGAGTGGTTAGCATATGAAACATGCACTTACTTAGTGTTAATCGCCTAGTTTCATTTGGCGAGTAAACGTTATGGCATGTATTCATGTTTTATTGTACACATTCAGGTTTTAAAGACCCCAGATGCATCATATCCTCCCCTCTTCTACGCCTCCCCCATCACCCTACCCCTGTCTCTCCTCCTCTCTCCCCCTCACTTCCGTCTCCTTCCTCCCCTTCCGCCCCCCTCCTCCCTAAACCTGTTCTCTCCATCTAATCTTGTCTTGTCGGCAGCGAGCGGTGCTCTCCTCGAAATTTTTTTTTTGTCTTTTCTGTGTGTCCAGTGTCACTTTGTTTGCATTTGATCGTTGTCACATCACCATCTGCGTTATCTTCCGTTAAACACTATCATCAGGGGAGGCAATCTCATATGGAAAACAAGAACAGGAAGATAGACAGTGGTCGTTACCAAAATCCGAGGTGATATTTAAACACCCCTTCTCATTTTGACCACAAAAAAAAAAAAAAAAAAAAAAAAAAAAAGTTTGAAGGACTCCCCTGGGTCAGTCCAGCAGAGTTGTCTCCACATATTGAACAGTGGCTTTAACAGTTTCACGACGGACGAGTGGTGAGGAATGAATATCAGTTCCGTTGAGAACCCGAAACTTTAACTGATGACTCCAGCTTCATGTACAATTACTCCCTGCATTCTATTCAGAATACCTCAAACTGAACTATCAAACAGATTCTTTGAATATTCATTCAGTCCACACTTCTACTTATCAGTGGGAGTGAGGCAGATTCCCAATCTCTTTTCAAAAACAGGTCCGTGTCGTAGATCAAAGTCCAGAACCTAGAGTCCCTTTTCTCAATAATCAGTAACGAATTCCAGAAACATCCTGCAATCCATTAAGAGAAAATCCTTCAACGCAAAGCAAGTATCAGATGTTCTTCTTGGTAAGGAATTTTAAAAAAATCGTACAGATAACATCACTTCCAATTCAAATTAATTTGGATTGTCCGGGGTTTGGAACAGTGTATTGTTCTAGGTAACCGTTTGGTTTGACTCTGTAGTGTCGTGAAATTGCTGTTTCTGAATGGTCCAGTGACAGTTCTGGCATCTGGGCATCACGGACTCTCCCTCATGTGGTCATCTGTTTAAAGAGAGCAGACTTAGCAACCAAAACACCGCGTGTAGCAAATCTAAGGAGGAGAGGAAAAAATGAATGAATGTCTTCTGGAACATCTCTAACACTTTGCGTCTCTCTCTCTCTCTCTCTCTCTCTCTCTCTCTCTCTCTCTCTCTCTCTCTCTCTCTCTCACACACACACACACACACACACACAAACACCACTGCACAAACCACACACCCACACACAACACACACACACACACACGCACACGCACACGCATGCACACTCACATGCACATATCACAGTACACCACACACCACACCACACCACGCACACACGCACGCACGCACGCACACACGCACATACACACACACCACAGCACAAAACACTCACACACACACACACGCACACACGCACACTGACGCATAGAAGCACGCACTCATGCGCGTATGCATGCACACACACACACACACACACACACACACACACACACACACACACACACACACACACACACACACACGCACGCACGCGCTCAACGTGCAAGCGCAAGCGCGCACACACACACACACACACACACACACACTCGCAGGCGCGTGCATGCGTACACCACAACACCACACAGATAGGTGCATGCGCACACCACACACACACACACACATAGGTGCACACACACACACACACACACACACACACACACACACACACACACTCCACATATGCATAGTCATACACACACTCATTTTGATTTATACCATTTTCGTTTCAGATGATTCAGTGGAATGATAACGAGTAGAGAACCAGAATTTAGAAAAAGGTGGGGGGGGGGGGGGGGGGGGGGGGGGGGGGGGGAGGGGGGTGTTTAGTTACTGCCAAGGACACAGACAGAGTATAAGACAAGACTTGTGCCTTGTCCTGTACTCTGTTTCACTTTGTCTGTGTCCTTGGCGGTAACTATCCCCATCTCTTTCTAAATTTTGCTTCATTTTCCACCTTCAGTCACTCCGTTTGAGACTGCGCAGAGAACCGTTGAAGTGCTTTGGTGATGACTGACATGATTTTAGTGTGAATCGCCGTTTTCCACTATGGCCACGGGATGGGAAATATGAACATGACAACTGATGAGGCATAAGCGTACAAAAAAAAAAAAAAACTTCCTAAAAAGTAGCCATTGCCACATGTATCCTCTCCAGTAGCCATGCTATTAGCAGAAGAAAAAAATAACTTCTACTGCAGGTTTAAAGATGGGATTAAGAACCATCTGAGGATTGTGAAAACGACGTTTTTTTTTTCATTCGTTATTATTATGACTATGATATATTTATTCCTATGATTATTTGGTCTGCTGGTGGAAGAGCATCTAAGGTGACATTGCACGTTTCTTAAAAGCTATCAGCACGGACTTGACTGTTGCAAAATGTTTACCTCCCTTGTGTCCATTTGGGTTCTCAAGCTCAAAGATTTCCTTTTATATTTGTTATTCTTTGTTCTTTTATTTGTTTATTTGGCAACTTATTTCCTTATGACGCTTTTCCCCTTGCTTTCTTTCCAGGCTTTGCTGGCTGCTATAGAAGCCTTTGGATTTTGTTTTCCCTCCCTTAATTTTTAAAACACCATGAAATTATTGATCGTCTATCACCTTTTGATGCCAAGATCAAGCGTGATTTCGTAACGCCTCAAAGGAACCGAGTTTTTAACGCACAAAGCAGGCGAAGAACATGTACATTCAAATATATACAAAGAAAATATATACAAATACAATAAACAAATCCATTCAAAATATATATAAATACAATGAAAAAAAACAAGATCACCAAACGGATTTAAATGAAAAAGCAATAGTAAGCCATCCAACTAACTTTGTTGTCATTATCTCTATCTCACTGTAGATCTGCTTTCATGGATACACGTTCAATAGACTATGGTCCAGTGAAACGTAGTCTGTACATGAGCACATTCATATAAGAACAACATCGCAAGGACTTACACGCGCAGAGAGAGAGAGAGAGAGAGTGGAGAGAGAGAGAGAGAGAGAGAGAGAGAGATGTTTGACGTAAAGCCTTTTATGAATACACAAAACGAAAAAATGAAACGTCCATAATGACGACAGAATTGTGAAGAATATTATCAAAAGAACTCTTTCTCTTTATAATACATATATAGCCTTTAACAACAACAAAAAAGTGCGCACACGATTTCTACATATAGCCTTTAACAACAACAAAAAAGTGCGCACACGATTTCAGAAGGAAGAGGAAAAAGATCAGGAAAAAAAAACTACGAATCTAGCAACGACAGAGGGTGAGAGAAGAATAAAAGATCTACCACCACAAGTAGTGCACAAACAAAAGATAAAGAAATATCTGAATATACACACATAAAATATTTACCTCTTCTGAGGTCATGGACTTTTTTTCAACTTCCTCTTCTCCTGGGTACGTTTGTTCTGATACCAGATACGTATTTTTTCGCTTTCTCCAATTCGGTCTTTTTTCGACAGGTGCACCCTGCTTTTCACTTGGTACTGTTTCCTCCAGGATTGTCCGTTGCCAGTTCTTCAAGTCTTTTCTGGTCCTTTTCCGTTTAGGAGACATTGCTCTTTCCCTGCTTGGCACAGAGAGAGAATTTTTTACTCCAAAGAAAAAAAGGAAATGAACCAGCACACACACAAAATCAAACAAACGAACGCAGTTAACATAAAGAAAAACTTTCTGCACCCCCTCTCCATCACCCTCTTCCCCTATTTCCGTTCTACTACCGTCCCTTTCTTTAATCTTGGAAAGGACGGGTGGGATAAAAAAAAAAATGTGAGAGAGAGAAGCGTGGGAAAACGAAAAAAACACCAAGTTGTTTGACGGTTTTAATTTAAGTCACGCGCCATGTGATCTACTAAAGGACATGACTCGGCAGACATCTGGAAGTGTAGCGACCAGTGCAGATGACCATCACAATCGGCGCCACAATGTTTTCAGTCATATGACTGCATAACACGAAAAAAAAAAAAAAAAAAAAGCCAAGTCAATAAACAATCCCATGGCACACGAAGCTA
>JADBJO010002945.1:237927-245427 GCA_016801955.1 Conus betulinus | reverse complement strand
ACACACATGACATAGAAAAATATGAGACGCCTTCTGAACCTGTCCCTGTCACTGTGCCTAACTCTCCACGTCTTTTTCTGACCAGATGACTGTATATGGATTCCTGTTGTTTGGGCTACCAAGCAGTCTTATCACTATATGTTTATTTTATTGTGTACACAACTAGGCAGTCTTGGAAGGCAGCTGTACACTGATCCATGTTGTTTACTGAACCAAGCAGTCTTAGCAGGCATCCGAATGTTGATCCTTGTTGTTTACTGAACCAAGCAGTCTTACCAGGCAGCCGAATGTTGATCTTTGTTGTCTAGGCAACCAAGTGGGGTATTGCCGAGGAGGCCATTGAAATAAACGACGCTCACTCCTTGATACACCATTTGGGCTTTGCCTTTATTTCCATTTTGGGTTACATCAGACATTAAAAAACATATACGGCATGCAAATCCTCATTGTCATTAGTATATCAAGGCATTATGATGGGTGAATCACACACATTTTGATTTCTCCGGTCAAACGATTTGTTGAAAAACACTGACATAAAATTAAATGCTGATCTGACTGGTATTCAAGACAGAGCAAAAGCTGAAAAAACAGTTGATAAGGAACGTAAAGGAACGACTTCACGTTATCAAAATATAAGCATGAGCATAAATCAAATTATTGTTCGAAATTGACATATGCAAACTAGATTATGAGGTTTCCTCGAAACATAAAATGAAATAAGTGTAAAATTGGAATTTTTTTCACCGATTAAGATCATTCTTAAAAAAATAAATAGAAATAAAAAAAGAAAATAAAAAAGGATCAGTCTTAGAATTATAGGTTTACAGATTCGACAACACAGTAATGTCAGGATGCAAGACATTGCAGTATTCCACGTTTTATATGGGATGCACTTATCTCCAAAAGTTTCTCTTTGGAAAAGTTATTCATTGAAACATTCACAAACATCTAACAGTAAGATCATACTTGCTTTTGTAATTTTAGGTCTGACAGTAAAAATCACGCTCGTTGTTGTAATTTTAGGTGTTTTCGTTCACTTGATGACAGACACTATTTTCACATTGATCATAATACTGGCAAAAATGCACATCTATAGATGTAACACTAATACATGTACAAAACGTAGATCTACATGCCTTCCAGAAACAATACAGCCACAGGTATAAAGACTCGTGTGTGTGTGTGTGTGTGTGTGTGTGTGTGTGTGTGTGTGTGTGTGTGTGCGCGCGCGTGTGTGTGAGTGTGTGGGTGTGCAGTCAAGTCAAGTCAAGTGAAAATTATCTTTATTCAGGGTTAAAAATAAGCTTTACAGCTTTTTTTCATCCTGCCCTCACACAAAAAAAAATCATTGAAGAAACCAACAAACAAAATAATTTATCAACACATTATGAAGAAAAAAATATTAAAGCGATTAACACATTCAAAGGATCACAACATATGAGAGAGAGAGAGAGAGAGAGAGAGAGAGAGAGAGAGAGAGAGAGAGAGAGAGAGAGAGAGAGAGAGAGAGAGATTAGGCAATGGAATAAACATTAATTATTCGATCATTTTCCCATCAAATTCCTTTTAAGAGCTCTTTTAAATGTTCCTTTCGAATGACATGATTTTTAAAGAAGATGGTAAATTTTTCCATATCGTACCTCCAGTATATGTAAAACTTGATTTGTAGAGATTGTTGCTGTGTCTGGGGAAAGAAAGCTTGTGTGAGTGTCTATTTTCATTGATTACAAAGTTTTGGATTATTTTCTTTGGAGCTATTCTATTCACTACATTATACATACATAAACATTTGTTGAAGAAGAGTCTTTCTTTAAACGGTAGAATATTTAATGTTCTGTAATCACTCCCTCTGAAAGTAGTAGATTTCAGCTGTATTATCTTTATAGCTCTTTTATGTAGACGACTTATATGTTTCAAATTAGTTTCACTAGAATTATCCCATAATTGGTGGACGCATAGGTGGACGCATAAGGTGGACGCATTGTCAAAAATAACCCCTAATATCTTATGAGATACTACCTCGATCTTTTGGTCTTTGACATATAATGATGCAAACGGGAAACTCATTTTCTGTCGTTTTAGACGTGTGGTCACAAACATGCATTTAGTTGTATCTGCATTGAGGGCCATGTGGTTCATTTCTGTCCATAGAATTAGTCTATTGATGTTACTCTGAAGGTTACTGACTAGAATGGCAGGATTAGTACTACTTGACTGCAGTGAAGTATTGTCACCAAAGATTTCGCAACCGCACTTTATATATAAAGCCAAATAATTTATGTAGATAGAAAATAAGAAGGGTCCTAAAACAGATCCTTGAGGAACACAAATTTCAAAGGAAGTAAGTCAGACCTGTTGAAACTCCTTTCAACAAGTTGTTGGCGATCAGTAAGAGAAAAATCTGATAAACTCTATAGCCTTACTTGATAGTTTGTAATGCGTAAGCTTTTTTTTTTTTATTTTTTATAAGATGTGAATAGCTAATAACGTCAAAAGCTTTAGCAAAATCAACAAAAAGAATTCCAGTGAATTCATTATTGTTTATATTAGCTAGACATTTATATATAAGCCGTATGAGAGATGAATGGCAAGAGTGATTTTGTAGAAAAACTAATTGATTTTCATGAATAAGATCATAATACTTCAAATGAGAACATAAATGTATTTGAACATGTCTTTCAATTGGTTTTGACAAAAGGAAAAGAATTGAGATGGGTCTATAGTTAGAGGGATTGGCAGGATCTCAATTCTTGAGCAAAGGTGTGTCACTTTGGCCTGTTTAAATTTTACGGGGAAATATTCTTTTTCAATGCACAGATTATAAGCATAGGTGAGTGTATCAGCGATAACTGTTGAAGAGATTCTTAATATCTTTCCATCGATTCCGTCCAAGTCTCTGGTTCCTGACTATTTTAAATTCAGCAACCAATTAAAACTTCATTTATTGAAATATACGGTATAGAGAAAACCGAAGTGACATTTTTTGAACGACAATATTGTTGTAACTCTTGTAAATCGTTCTCATTAGTTTCATCACTTATTATTATGTTATTAGCAACATATGCAAAATAAGAGTTAAGATCCTCTCTGGTGATACGTCTTTTACTGGATTTTGAGAAGAAGCCTTCAGTTTATTATTGGTTAAAAGATTAAAAGCCTTCCACATCACTTTGAATTCTGTGAAGAAGATAATAAATCTTGAAATATTTTTTCTTTGCTTTTCGTTTCATATAATTAAATCTATTTCTTGTTTTCTGAATTGTTCTTTGTTTTTAGATCTGAGATAATAGTCTCTTTATATATTTCATTGTCTATTTGCTTAGTCAGTCAAGGAGGTTTAATTACATATTTCACTCTTTTTCTCACAAAAGGAGCATGTTTATTATACACTGAATTAAATGTATTAATCCAGAAGTTAACAGCATCATCGGGGTTTCTTACCTGATAAACATAATCTAAACCTGAGTGAAGTAAATCGTAAAGGAAAGTGTTTCTATCGAAATGTGTAAAGCATCGGTAAAAGATTTCCTTATGCCCAAACTTGGAAATTTTGATACTTATCTTCCTCCATTTTAAACAATCAGATGAATTGTCACTGCATCCTGTCTGTACGAAACACACTTCGACTATGTTTACTTTTGTGTTAACATAGATATGATCATTAATTTTAGAGTTTTAGTATGTTCAGCAATACGTATCGGTCGATCAGTTATTTGTTCTAATCCATACATAGCATAAACACGACTCCATTTTGTTCCAGGTTTTGTCAAATCTATATTAAAATCACCGAAAAGAATATTTCTTTAGACTCAAATTTTACAGCATCCACCATTGAATTAAACTTGCCATACCGGTCGGTAGTTTCAGCTGAGTTTCTGTATAGAAATCCTATCAAGATGGTTCAGAATGTCTAAAAGTAATATCCAGATAGATTCAACATCATCGTTTCCAAATGGGACATTCTTTTGAAGTTTACTGAGTTTGAACAATACAAAAGAGTAATCCAGTTGATTTAGGTGTAACTGGATCAAGTCGGTTTATAATATAGCCAGGCATGTACATATCGGAATCAGGAATCAAATCTGTAAATCGAGATTCAGCAATACAAAAACAAAGAAAGTTTTTGTCATTATTATATAGATCGTTGCAATATCATCGGCTTTATTTCTAGCACTGTTGATATTTAAAAATCCTACTCAATGCCCCTCCTGTGAGGGCCGTGTGTATAACGCAGAAGGCATAGTGTTACACAAACGTCAGTCAATATTCAACTATAATCTTATGCACAGTCTGCTTTATGCAACGTAATACGCAGAGAAATGCATACAATACAATCATAAAGACTATGAATTATTTAATACATATAAAACTCGTTGTGTTATCTAACTTAAATCACTGTTTCAAACTGACAATTTAACAATGCACATCAAGAAAAATGAAACCATTCAAGGAATACACAAGCACTGAACTATTCTCATTAAATATTAGAGGTTACAAAATCAAACTATATATTCAAGGAGAGAAATAAAGTAAAAATGTGAGAAAAAAGGAACAATGCGTGAAAGGGAAAAAAGCGGAAAAACGCAATGTTTTGTACTATTCCTATATTATGTACACGTGTGAAGACTGAAGACTTTTGTTCAGTGAAAAGGCAGTCCTACTCACCTCAAGCAGACTGCATACACATACAACACGACTTGCGACTGCAGTGGCCTGATGCAGCTGTCTATAATGAAAATATTCTCTTCCAAACATACGACGTGACCTCCCACCAAAGTCTAGCGATGCAATGTTCAGCTCCACCCTGGGTTCTCTTTTTTATGACAACACACACACTCGCATGCACCAACATACGGAAGCACACATACACACGTCCGCGCACATGCACTCTCTCTCTCTCTCTCTCTCTCTCTCTCTCTCTCTCTCTCTCTCTCTCTCTCTCTCATACACACACACACACACACACACACAGACATGCGCGCGCGCGCGCGCGCGCGCGCGCTCACACTCGCGCACGCACATACATATGCTCACATACACATCCACATACACAAACTCACACACACACACACACACACACACACACACACACACACACACACACACACACGAAAAGCGAAGAAAAAATATTTTCAAGATTTATTATCTTCTTCACAGAATTCAAAAGTGTGTGTGTGTGTGTGTGTGTGTGTGTGTGTGTGTGTGTGTGTGTGTGTGTGTGTGTGTGTGTGTGTGTGTGTGTTCTCGTCTTTTTTTGCATTGAGATGTTCATGCATGACACGTAGAACATTCTGAAAAGAAAGTCACTGTCAGGTAACAGCATGACGACTGTAGAATGGTGAAGCAGACAGTGCAACGCCCTGACTGCGGCATTGTCTGTCCCTGTAGCACGACGCCCCGTGGGATGAGCAGGATGGGGAGGGCTGCAGAGGAACCAGCTGTGCTCTGTGGAAAGTCGCCCAGGGCCAGCTGGACGTGGAGAACTCTCTGTCATGCACCTTCATACCCGGAGTGTACACAGTCAGCTGGACCGAGCTGAAGCAGAACCTCGTCAGTTTGATGTTTTAACTCTCTCTGAAAGGTGGCTATCACCGTCACATTCAAACGACTCTTTACTTCTAAAGAACTGTCACCTTGGGCTATTCACTGGGTTCTCCAGGGGGCTTCAAGGGAGGCAATCGGGTTAGGGCGAAGACATCTCAGTTTGTGGCTTGTGAAGGGATCCAGGCTGCTGCTACCATGCGTGGTCCCAAGGAATCAAACCTGAGTTTAAAAAAATTGGATGTTAAGCATTAACATCATGACATGTGTAGGCTGAACCGAAATAACTGGGAGATGCACTGGTTGAGTCCCACAATTGTCGGTGTTCGTCCTTGATGTGTGTGTGTGTGTGTGTGTGTGTGTGTGTGTGTGTGTGCGTGCATGCGTGCAAGTGACCAATGATTCCATTGGTTGAACCAATATAACTCGGGTTCTCTTTGTTTGAGAATGGCTAGAGGACGCTCGGAAAACCAGTAAAAGCATGATTCACTTGGTGATCCCGTCTGGCTGAGGGTTCAGGAAAATACAGAGACGTAAAGCCAAAAAGATTTTACATGAAGGGAAGGATTGCTGTAGCCTCGGAGCCGACGACGGCAGACCATTGTCCCCTGTGTGGGAACGGAGGACACCAAGACGTGTCAGCCTGTTGAGGCCAAGACAGAGAACTACCAACCGACGACAGGGCGAC
Organism: Conus betulinus; assembly: GCA_016801955.1. NCBI lineage: Eukaryota > Metazoa > Mollusca > Gastropoda > Neogastropoda > Conidae > Conus > Conus betulinus. Next base: position 239,198 of record JADBJO010002945.1, on the reverse strand, counting down.
TGCAGCACCTGAAGGCCTGTGGGAGAGACCGACAGGACCCCTTTCCGTGAAGAGAGCGAATGGCAGCGGAGTCCGGGGCACGATCCGAGAGTGCGACTACAGCTGCATTGCCAGTATCCCCCATCTGGGATCTGGCCAATTGGGCGGACGCGAATGGTGTGGCAGCTTGAACGATCGTAGTGACACTGACTGAGAGAACCGACTGGTCAACCAGGGGAAACAGCTGGGAAGGTGTAAATGTTTAGTTCTTTCTTGTGTTTAGTGGTGTGTAAGCAGAATATTGGAATGTTATCTTTCACGGTCAATTAAGAGTAACTGGTAACTGTGGAAAAGGGAGTCCAATTATGTGTTATCTGCATCATAATTACACTTTTGTATGATGCAGATATTGTGTGTGTGTAGTGATAGGTGGGGGCTCAGAGTCAACTTACATAGAATTTTTTTTTTTTCCACGAAATGTTATTAATTTCCCGTCACCTTTGTGCGTACCTGAAAGGCCTGGAGCGGCGATCCTCTCACCGCCATGGATTGTTTGGGAATCCGCTGGTCAATGGCGGGGAGAAGATAAGTTATCGTCTGCACATGAACACAATGACATGAGAAACAGGAACGCGCGTGGTCAAACTCACACAGATACAACCCAACTCAACCCAACTGAACTCAATCCAATCCAACCCAACCCAACCCAAACCTGCCCAACCTGCCAAACCTCACTCAACACAACACAACGCAACACAGCTCCAGTGAAGATGCTCTCCCCGCAGTGGCCAAATCAGGACAGTGTGGTTCCATAACGCTTTTGCTCAAAGGGGCTTTGCAAGGATTTGGAAGTCGGATGACACAGAGAACAGAAGAGCCACCATCGTCCATCGATATTTCAAGGGAACAGGAGACCAACAGCATCCACTACGATCCACCAGCGCCGTTAACGACAACGCACCCATTTCCCTTCCTCCTTCTACATCGACGACAAAGACTACGATCTGGGACTTCTTGTCCTTAAGGGCCTCTGGCTAATAGAATGTTAAACTCACCTTCTGTGCTGACGACGAGTAATGAGTGACAACAATGATAACCGCCCGTGGCACAAAAGGCCAAATAATATTGTCAACACAGAGTTTAGTTGGCCCCATGTCTTGATATAGACAATTTTGTCAACACAGAGTATAGTTGACCCCATACACTGTTAGATAGTGTTGTCAACACAGAGTTTACTTGATCCCATATGGTGCTAGACAATGCATATGTTGTTAGACAATGTTGTCAACACA
>JADBJO010002945.1:225427-232927 GCA_016801955.1 Conus betulinus | reverse complement strand
GATAATAGCAATAATAATACCAATGATAATAATAATAATAATAATAATAGTAATAACGATAATGATAATAATAAGAATAATAATGATGATGATGATGATGATGATGATGATGATGATGATGATGATGATAGTATAGAAACCACACAGCATGCATCTATGTTATGTATTAAGAGAATGACACATTGAGTTTATGAGTCATTGGTTTATCAACTGTAGGATGGTCAGTTGAATTAGAGGACAATCAGGTCGATGGCGTCGTACATTGAGGCTTTGGCAAGGGCGAATGTATTTTTCATTTTTTGACAGAGGTGTCAGTGTTAAACATAAAGTGAAGACCATGCCTGACCAATGACAGGCTTGGAAAATCTCCAAGTACGACGAGGGTGAAGAGAAACGAAAAGAGGGGAAAAAAGACAATTAATGTTCTACAGATAAAGATACTTAAATAAAATGGTTATTGTTGTTCTTTTTTCAGGAACCTTAACCCCCAGTGACGTGACGTGTGGTTACTGTTTTATTGAGAGCGGCACAGGCACAGTTTGTGATTTTGTTAGCCGACGTGAGGTCACAGAGATTGAAAAGATTCTGTGGCTTGCAGAGGCCCAAAACCAGGAAAGAAAACTATTACAGGTTTGTGAGTATTAGCGAATTTTGTTTAAAAAACATATGTTCATGTGACACTGAGCAGGATATTTCAAGTCTCCGAGGAACTGCTTAATGTTTTGAAACGAAATATGTACGTCTGTTTGTGTGAAACCATAGTACAAAAAATTTTGTGTACAATGTGTACAAATTCAATAACTGATTAAGGAGGGAACTCTCTTCTCTTTGGCTGACAGCTTGTGTGTCCACGTTGCGTGAAGGAGAGTCTCACAGTCCCAGATTTTCGACAGAAAAATAAAGAAATCCGACATTCCGACGGTCTGATTGATATCAAGTTTGTCCCCAGTGTGAAAAGTGAGGTGGAAAAAAAAAAAAAAAAAGCAAGATAATTCCCAACATAAGATTTTGTTTCGTCCCCTCCAATTCCTACACTCACATGATTTGTACTCTCTCATTTCTTTTTTTCGACAGGTCTCCAGTTTACGAGAAGTAGATATTGTTAGGATTCTGTCGGAGTATTTCCTTCTGCTTCCCTCTCATTCTCCTCGTCTGTCTTGGGATCTCCCATTCTTGGTTCTGGTTTGGTTGTTTCCAGACTTCCTTCTCTCAACGAAAGTCGACTGTTTACCATGTACATTTTGAGTGTTTATGTAGGGTTTCTCGGTAGGTCTCTGTGACGATTTCACTCTTTTAAATGTATTCCAGTTTGATTTCTTGCATTTACCGTCTTTTCAATGTTTTTTTTTTATCTTATCTTCTTGCTTATCCACCATGATTTTGAAATATGCTAGCAATTCTAAATTGTTGTTGTTATTGTTTTTGTTGCTGTCGTTGTTTTTGATGCTGTTACTGCTGCTGTTTTTTGTGGCTGTTAACCACACTGTAGGGGAAAAAAACTGTTCAAGATCACTTACGTGTGCATTGACGAATTGCATTTCTCTTCTGATTTTATGAATTATCGTTATCATTGAATAATTTATAATTCCACATACTATAGTTTATCTTTACACTTCAAAACAGTCGTTAATGTGAGCAGAATAAAAACTCCCTGTGGATTTTTGTGCACAGTAACAGGTGAATAGATCAATGGTGAAGAATAAGACATCAACGAACCCTTATCACCTACAATTAAGGAACAGATTGAACAAGAAAATATAAATCATGGAAAAAGATCTGCTGAACCCTATCAACACTGCTTGCTGTTCTCAAAGTTCTCCGGTTTTTTTTTTCTGTTTTTTCCCCCAACATTTATTGCTGCCGCACATTTTCAGTGTTCCATTTTTATCAACGGTTGTAGTCTATTACAAATATATTATCAAGCAGCCTGCTCCTTAGTTCTTATGCTAAGGATGCACAGTAAGAAAGAAGTATTAAAAAAACACTTACTCCATGTTCTGTGTTCAATGTATCCACTGAATTTTCAAACGAAAATGCAAACTGTATCACACACACGCTCAAAGCTTCAAAACAAAACTGTGGTTTTGTCTCAGCCCGCTCCAAGCTTCAAAACAAAACTGAGGTTTGTCTCAGGGACGCTGAACGTTCTACATTGGAATGAAGCCTTGTGATTGGTCAGCAAATGTACAATAAACAAACACAGTGATAACAGGTGAGACATGTGACATCTGATAACAATCAGAAAAATGACGAGAGATAGAGAGGGACCTCGGAGATATCCTTGCTATGTATCCACTGTCTTCGACCTTTGGACTGGTGACATGACAGCACTGCTTGTCCTGTAAAAAAAACGACCTCTGCCTGTATGTGTTTGTGAAGGGGGGAGGGGACGGGAGGCAAGGAGAGGGGAGCACGTGCACGTGCAGGAGAGAGAGAGAGAGAGAGAGAGAGAGAGAGAGAGAGAGAGAGAGAGAAAACTGGACTGGACAGTCACATAATGACTCCCTTCTAAGGGGACATCCCCCCTGTATTGCTTAGTTACTGTGGATGACTGTACTACTGTGTGACCGGACAGCTTGAAAGCGACATTTTTCTTGGTTGGTCATACTTTCCTGAATATTGTTATCATACACATACTTGGACTGTCCTTTGGACTGAACTTCATTGCCCTGCTTTTTGAACTTTGTGTGTTCTTGGATATTTTATAATTGCTGATTTTATATTTTTAATTGTTGTTGTAACAGTATATCTATTTTTTTTTATTGCACAGGACTTTGCTCTAGAATTAATACAATGGACCATTGTAATGTAATTAATACTGATACTGGATTACGCATTGGTCACCTAAATGTTTATCATCTACCAAATAAGATTCATGATATCTGTTTTCTTCTAAACGAATCCCCTTCTATTCATCTGCTTGGTCTCAGTGAAACTCGCCTTGACTCCCGTTTCACTGATACTTTATCCATAAACTATAACTTTGTCCGACGCGATGCAAATCACTCTGGTGAAACAGGACTCGGAATATACATTCATCAAAGCATCGCTCACTGTACAAAAAGGCGGCGTGACCTTGAGAGCCTGATAATGTTGAATGCATGTGGCTGCAGGTAAAACCCTCCAACTCAGCCCCTCTTCTAGTTGGATATATGTATAGGAATCCCGCTGCCACCTTCCTCTGGTATGACAACTTTGTACGCATGATGGATGAGGTATATAAGAGCTATCCAAATGTCATTCTTCTCGGATTTTAACATTGATCTGTTAAAACGGCAGCCTGCCTGGGATGCGACCACCACACTCTTTGGCTTGCATCAGCTTATTCATAATCCAACTAGAATCGCAAAGACATCTTCTACATTGCTGGATCATATCTACACGAACAACAAAGCCATGGTATCCAATATAACTGTGGGCAACAAAAGCATAAGCGACCACTGTCTCATTTTGTGCACTTGGTCTTGTAAACTTCCAAAGCAACAGAATAAAGGCCACACAACCATTCAATATCGCTGCTTCAAAAATTTCAGTAAGGATGAATTTTTCCTCGACTTAAGCTTAGCTCCTTTCTACAGTGTACTCAATTACACAGATCCAAATGAAGCGTATAATACCTGGTATAATATCTTTCTCTCAATCGTTGATAAACATGCTCCCACTTAGAAGAAAAAGGGTAAAAAACACAGAGTACTTCCCAGCTGGCTGACAAAAGACATTATTATAGAAATGGCACTAAGGGATGCATTAAAAAACCGCAAAAAAAGTAGATGAATATAAAAAGCAGAGAAACAGAGTATCAGATCTAGTTAGAAAATCAAAATCTGAGCATTTCAAGAAACTGATAAACGCAAACAGGGATACAGCATCACTATGGCGTGCTGTTAATGAAATAACTGACAAGTCAAAAAAGAAATCCGATAATACTGCGACTATGTGGTCTGCTAACACTTTCAACAATCATTTCCTTCATTTAACCGAATCAGTACAGACAGCTGCCAATGTTACATTTTTTAATCGATATGAGACTCCAGCTGTTCTCCAATCGTTTTGCCAAGAACGATTAAATACAAGAAATTCATTTAGCATCCCCTTGCTTGCTATTAATGAAGTTGGTTCCTTAATTTCAAAACTAAAAAAAAAAAAAAAGCAATGGTCCAGATAACTTAAATGCTTCTATACTCAAGCTTGCTCTACCTTACATTGTTGATACCCTTACGTATGTTTTTATAATTTGTGCATTGATCAGAATGTCTTCCCATGTGGTCTAAAGGCTGCAAAAGTCATTCCCTTACCCAAATCAAGAGATCTCACTGATTTAAACAATTTTAGACCAATATCTCTTTTATCCGTTGTATCGAAACCTATTGAGATGCATGTTCACAAACACCTAACTAAACATATGGAACATCACAAACTGTTCCACCCATTTCAGTCAGGCTTTCGTCGAAATCACTCATGCCACACGGCCTTTGACACGCCTATGTGATACATGGCTATCAGCCATCAACGAAAGAAAACTCACTGGAACTGTTTTTTTCTCGATTTTAAGAAAGCCTTTGATCTAGTAGACCACAACATATTATTAAAAAAAAATTACTGCATATGTTCAAAATCCGGCAGTAGTCACCTTCTTTCAGTCATATCTTGAAAATAGGACCCAGCGTGTTTACTTAAACGGTACTTATTCTTCTGAAGGAATAGTGAGCTGTGGTGTTCCGCAAGGCTCTGTCCTTGGACCTCTTCTCTGTATTTTCATAAATGACCTACCGATGCACATATCTCACAATGATGTCATCTGTGATCTGTTCGCTGACGATAGCTCTCTTCACTGTAGTGATACAAACATCATATCTGTACAAATATCGTTACAACAAAGTATAACGGATGTCTTAGAATGGTGCAACCAAAACCGAATGGTCCTTAATCCGCACAAAACAAAATGTATGGTCCTAACATCGAGACAGAAACATCAACGACAGCATCTTATGTTGAGCCTAAAAATGAATGAAACCTTGATCGAGCAGGTTACCGAACATCGTGTCTTAGGCGTGATCATCGATGAATTTTAAATGGCAATCACATATAAATCATGTTTGCAAACAGTTGGCTCGCAATTTTGTTTTTACTCCATAAACTCAGTTATTATGTTGAACCACACATCCGGAAATATTTTTTGAAGCCCATTGCCTTTCTCACATCAACTATGCGTCCACTGTCTGGAGTGGTGCCGGTGAACATCACATAAAAAAGATCAACTCTATGTATAGACGGGGAATTAAGCTGATTCTTCCCGACAAGTCTCTCTCGACCACGAGCAAATTCGCAAAACTAATGATGTTACCACTGCAGAGCCAACTGACCTATAATAAAGCAGTACTAATGTTTAAAGTCCATGCAAACATGGCGCCAACATATCTTGCTGAGTTTATCCAAATGGCAAACAATGCGATATGATTCAAATAATTACATTTTACCACGTGTCCGCATTGATTTGTTCAAATCTAGTTTTGCATTTTTTGGTCCATCTGTGTGGAACTCTCTTCCTCCGTCTGCCAAAACATGTCAATCATCACTGCCGTCCTTCAAATCAGCAATACTTAAACATTTACTTGAACAATAAATCTAACCTTTTGACCATAGTCTCAACGCCCTACTTTTATGCTTGCCTCTGTGTGGGTGTGGGAGTGTGCGTGCGTGCGTGCGTGTATGTGTGGGCGTGTGCGTGCATGTGAACGCGCACGCGTACGTGTCTGATTATGTTTGTGTAATTTTTTTTTTTTTTATTTCATTTTTTTTTTTTTTTTTTTTTTTTATTTATTATTATTACTATTGTTATGGATAGAAAAATGGAATTATAATCTCTCTCTCTCTCTCTCTCTCTCTCTCTCTCTCTCTCTCTCTCTCTCTCTCTCTCTCTCTCTCTTTGTATATCCAGCTGCGTATCTATGGATTGCCACTTAATGATTATAGTCGGTGAGTGTATAAACGGTTCAAGAAGAAAATGGATGTGGGAGGGGGATGAAGATTATGATGGCATCTCTCTCTCTCTCTCTCTCTCTCTCTCTCTCTCTCTCTCTCTCTCTCTCTCACTCACTCACTCACTCACTCACTCACACGCACGCGCGCGCGCGCACATGCAGACCCACACGGACACGCACACATACACAAATCATGATAAATAAGTTTTATGATTATAGATGCTAGGAATTCATTGTCGCTTACTGATAACTGATTGTAGTATTGTTCATTCTCGTCTTGCCTTGTAACCACATCATGTAAATGTAACAAAAAAATGTTCCTATTTTTACGAAAAGAATGTAACTCTCTGTCTCTCTCTGTCTCTGTCTCTGTCTCTCTGTCTCTCTCTCTCTCTCTCTCTCTCTCTCTCTCTCTCTCTCTCTCTCTCTCTCTCTCTGAGGATCGCGTATTTTATATCTGTGTGTGTGCTGATTATTTTCTTCTTCTTTGTAATCAATTTCTTTATTCTTGTTTGTTGTTTCAATCGCTTTTCTTCCCCTTTAAAGTCATCTACGCCTTAAATGGTAATGGGTGAACTTTTTAATATTGCGAAGATATGTGTGTTTGTTAAGTTTTTTGTAAGTCTTAGTCGGTAGTCATATTTAGTTAGTCCCTTAGCGGGGCAAGGGCCGGATGAAAAAAAAAAACATGTGTTTGCTTATCTGTTACCCTTGGAAATAAAGACTATCATCATTATCATCATCATCATCATCATCATCATCATCTCTCTCTCTCTCTCTCTCTCTCTCTCTCTCTCTCTCTCTCTCTCTCTCTCTCTCTCTCTCTCTCTCTCTCTCTCTCACCTTTTAAGTTTTGAAAGGAGAAATGTGAAAAGAGACAGACAGACAGAATCGGAGCAATATCATATAGGTGACAAAGAGAAACGGACATAGAAAAAAACAATGACAGAATTTGCAGGCTATAATCTGTGACTCCTGTCTCTGGACCTGATTTGATTTCCTCCTTTCTTTTCACATTGGGTCTGTTCTTTTAAACCTCTCTTCTTTCACCCTCAGACCTTTAAATTTTCAGCGAGGAGACGAGATGTTTACAATAAATGATAAAGGAAGTCTTGCTGTCGCTATGGAGGTGTTTGCGGCGTTTCTTCCGTGACAGTGATTCCAATATACTGGAGAGTTTAAATAGTGCTGATTTAGAGTTATGTGCCTTCATTCTGTATTGGAATAAAACAAAATACTGTCCTGTTTATGATATACTATACGCACCAAGTTTTAAAGTCATAATAGGTTGTTATTGGCTAGTACTTTCAATTAATAAAAGAAGAAAATTTCATTTCAATTTGATTGGACCAATCAAAGTTAAATACTGCATATTTTTTGTCTGCCAAATGTTTCACGTGTGTGGACCATTACTATCCTGCCCATATCCTGTGCTATTTCTGTCCAGTCTATTCGAACAAGTTTGTATTTCTTGTCTTCAGCCTGTGTAGCACATCTTGGTTTTTTTTTGCATTAGACC
>JADBJO010002945.1:212500-224415 GCA_016801955.1 Conus betulinus | reverse complement strand
CCGTCCCTGCTTCTCTCACCTCCCTCTCCGAAGCAATCTCCCACAAGATTCACAACACAGATCTCTTCCACAACGATTCATCTCGATTTCAAAACTTTGAAGCTTGCACCAAACTCATAGCCTCTTCTTAAGGGATCAGCAAGCGGTGCCCTGGGAATGACAAAATAACAATCCTCAGTTGGAAGAAAGACGCTGAACGATCGGTCTTGTATGAATCGTTCGCCTCGAGCTCCAAATGACATTTCTTTATCTTTTGGTGGGCGAGACGCTGACAGCTTTTATAATAGTTGACTGGCGTTCATCCCTGAAAGACAAATCAATTTCTTTTGGAAGGTACCCCGTAGGATGATGAGCGCTAGGTTATCCCTCCTGAAAAACAAAAAAAAAAAAAAAAAAACCCCCAGTGTGCTCAGCATGGAATCATTCCATGACCGGAACCTCTTCGGGAAACTGCCTTCTGCGAAAAAAACGCCCGCTTTGCAAAGCGAAGGATTTCAGTATGGAGATTTTTGATTTTTCCGTGAGGTGATGAACGTGCAAACGTGATGCTTATCTGGTTCCTTTGGGACACCACAGTCCTGGATTGTTTTCTAGTGACACCTTTAAGCTAAGTTACCCTCGGGTCGTCCTCTCTGACTGGATGTGAGTGAATGGAGGTGTTCATTAAGCGTACAACTATTCTGTTTAAAAGGGTGTGTAATTCATTACTTGGGAATCAACGACGTGTTTTGCAAGGAGAGTGAAATTAGTTTTAATAACACTTTTTACACTATTTGCATTAAAACATGTTGTTGGTTGAATTGAAATTATGGACCTTTATATTCTTTGAAACTAATTAAGTGTTAGTAAAGTGTAAATGTAAGCATGTTTTGAGCGTTGAACACTAAAACTTGAAATGTATAGTTTGACACGAACAATGAAAAAATAGAGGCTCCTGTTTGTTGTGCTTCAAACTGTGTGTCCAGTGTTGTTTATTTGACTGCAGATGAAACTTTGTTTAAAGTTGTTTTTTTTTTTTTGATGCACAAAACACTACTCTTCTGAACCAGATAAGACCTTTCTCAATGCAATCATACCTCGGACTCTCCGTTTTGTGATCGATTTGTCCTTCTTCAGTCAACATGGCACACATCTTATTCCTCATCAGCCTGAAGTACGCCTTATCTACTGTTTTCACATAACACGTTTTTGGTTCATCCGGCACATCAATCCCGCAAAAAAAAAAAGATTCGTAGGCACTCATAACCCTGTTTGTGGTAAATTATTGACAGATACAATTAAAGATAGCAGGGCTAAACACACATACCCTTTGAGGGATAAACACACGGTTTCTGGGAGAGTGTGTGTTCCCAATTATGATTGCTCTATGTTTTTTCTTGATGAACGATGAAATGGAAAACCCACTCTACAATAGCTGTCAGACACTCAAGTCAACTAAGGGGAAACATCGATCGATGCCTCTTAAAGTATCCCGTGTCAGCCAAGGTTCGACTGATTTCTCATGTTATATCCACATATTTGCTGTGGTCTTCCATCACCTCTGACAGACGTATCATACCCAGAATGCTGAAATCTAAATCTCATGTTAAGAACTTAGAAAATTGGTCGCTTGTCGATAATGTTTGAGATATGTACAGACTGTTAAAGAAAGGCTCTGAAAACTTTACATAATACATTCGTTGTAAAACAGCAAGTGGCAGAGTTTGTAGTTTCCTGTTTGTGAATGAGATTTTCTCCTTTTTGGAATGCCTGTCACCACACAGCTTACTCTCCAAATATGAAGGCATCACCCCTTCTTTCTTTTTCAACAAGTTTTGATGTTAAATAGAGGAAAAGTACAACAGTTAATTCGCGTAGGAATAAGCTTCTTTTCAACGCCCTTGGTGAAATATCGTCTGGGTCCCAACAGCCTTATAAAGGTTTTGATTCGTACTTTTATTTTCCAACAACTTCTGACATTATACAAACTTCTGTTAAAATTACCATCATTCGACTTTGAGGTAAGTTTTTAAAACAGGTTTTTACGTTCCCCATCTCTACGAAATCCTCAGAATAGAACTTATTTTGAATATCTGCTTTTTCTGCATCACTTAGTACCATTACTTCATCATTCCTCTCAAAGAAGGGTGGAAGATGCATCACTTAGTGCCATTACTTCATCATTCCTCTCAAAGAAGGGTGGAAGATGGATCACTTAGTGCCATTACTTCATCATTCCTCTCAAAGAAGGGTGGAAGATGGATCACTTAGTGCCATTACTTCATCCATTCTTCTCAAAGAAGGGTGGAAGAGCATCCCTTAGTGCCATTACTTCATCATTCGTTCAAAGAAGGGTGGAAGAGGGAGCCGAAGGGAATGTTGTTGCCTATGCTCATATTGCAAATGAACAAAACTGCAGCGTTTCCCGAACACGACGACAAAAAGCAGAAGAGCACACAAAACAAAGTGTGAAGTGTGAATCAATGTTTCACCACTTTTGGCTTCACAAGGGGAGTATAGTGTTAATGTCGTACTGGTTTTATTTTTTTTGTTGCTGAGGAAGGCATATTCCTGACAATTTCTTGTCCTGTTTTGTGTTTTGTGCATTAAAACGCGTTACTTCACACTTTGTTTTGTGTGCTCTTCTGCTTTTTCGTCGTGTGTGCTCATATTGATTTTATTTCAAACGTGCTCCTAAAAACACTCAGACTTTTAATTGCAAATTTTGATTATTTAATTTCACGCTTGCGCTTGCTTTTTCTCACCCTGGTTCGTACACTGACTTAGTCGTTTGGAGGGCAGTCCTCATAATCATCTAGAGGGGGACAGGTTTTTCACAGATACGATATATCTTTTTTTACATCGTTGGATATATAATTTATTCATCTATCATAGTATTATTCTCGTAATACCATTCCAGTTTCTTTCCGCAGATTTGGCCATTTGCTCCTCAGTTTGTGTGCCACTTTCATAAGCATTCCGTCCTTTTTATTCTTTTTTTTTTTTTGTTTGTTATTTATTTGCTGTACCAGTGTGATCAGTTTTCAGTCTTTTAAAATAATTTGCTTCTGTATTTGTTTTCACAATGAAGTTCACAAGTGTGATTAAATTGTTGTGTTTTTTGTAATGTAATGTTTTTTTTTTTTTTTTTTTTTTTTGCGCCCACAGCTGAGGTTGCAACATTAATAAGCTTTCTATATTTTCGGAATTTATTTTTGAAACTTGATTTTTTCTGCTGTTGCTCTGTGCTTTGTGTACTACTACGTTCGACCTGCCACGGGAGTCCTAAGATCAAAGTCAGGTGGTCTGTTTTCTAGTTAGAAGGAGTGAAGCCCACCCATTAGAGGAGTACTCGCACTACTCCTGATCGAGACGATTCGGTAACGTTATTGATACCTACTGTGAATTAATTTAATGCATGCAGAATAGCGCGTATCGGTTCAGTCTAGTCCTGTACTGATCGGGCTCAATGTCCAGTTATGGAGCAAGAACGAGTGAAGTGTTCCGTCCCCTCCATCGCCCTCCTCCTATCCCTAGAGTGATGACCGCCAGTATGTCCCTTCAATGGGGCACTCGGCAGGACCAGTGGATAAAGCGCGTTGTTCTATTTTCTAGTTCAAGGGTATCTGGGGGGGTTCCACGATGCCAGGTGTGAGACGGTCCATGTTAGAAACAGTTTTGTTGTCGCCTGTCAACATCTTGGTGGACTTGGATGAGATTCCCCCCAAACGGAAAGACACACACACCCTTGGTGGTACACATACACACACCCACACACACACACACACACACACACGGCGCGCGCCCACGCGCGCGCGCGCGGCGCAGCGCGCACGGGGCGCAACGCACGTACGCCACGATCCTACGCACGCACACACACACACACACACCACACACACGCACACCCACACCACCACACACCACACACACACACACACACTCCATCAAACGTAGCTGACACGAATGGATCAACGAATTTGATCGAGATTCTGCTTCACTGTCTGTCGAATACAATTTTACCGTTGTTGTCTTTATCCCTAGCTTAAATCTTAAAACTTATTTCTACACAGGCCTCGATTACTTTGATCATTCAACGTCTGAGACCTAGGTACCTTCTTCAGCCTCCATCTCTCTCTCTCTCCCTCTCATCTCTCTGTGCCATAACTGTCGTTGTACTAATTACATTTTGAAAGACACTAATTCAATTTTTCATGTCTTAAGTATGTTCATTTCACTGCTAACTGGATAATCCTGATAACCATTACATTTTATTCACAACATCTTCCTTTGTGTTTACTACGTATATACACGTGTTAATACAGAATCTTCTAGAGTGACTGTTGTGAAGTAATGACTACACAGTATGTTCCGTGAAAATGCGCATGTTTGTTTGTGAAGCATGTGGCGGGGTGGGGTGAGAGTGTGAGTGCGCCCGCAAGGACAGATTCGTTGTCTGGCGGCCATGGAAAAAAAAAAAAAAAAAACATGGAAAAAAAAAAAAAAAAAAAAATAATGAATGAAGAGGTAAGGAGGAATAAAATTTGAGCGCTGACTATTCGCATTACGAGACTGCACTAATTGTAATCGTGATGTTGGGGCACTGGTTGTGGTTTTTTTTTTTTGTTTTTTTTTTGTTTTTTTAACCAGTCGTACTTGTGATAGGGGGCAGTCACGTTAACAAATAATCATCAATTATCCATATAGTATGCACTATATATCGTAATGGCCTTTACCATCAAGTTTGACCCAAACAAGGAAAGGAAAATCATCAAAGGATTGCAACAAAATAAACGGCATGAGTATGGACATGACCTGTAGAGACAGACAACAGGAACGTGGGACAAATAATTCATGGATTCTCCCGTTCATCCAGCTAAAGAGGGCGTGAGATGGGAGTCACAAATCAATGCCAATCCTTGAATAAGAGTCTTTCATTTCCTGTGGTGAAGGACGGACTGCTTGGAGACCTGGAAATTTCTTGCCATAATTTGAAGCAAGAATAGGGTTGAGGGAAGGAGGAATAGGACATGCCCACGATACCACGAGAGGGAGAGAGAGAGGAGACCGAGAGAGAGAGAGAGAGAGGAGATGAGAAGTTGTCAGACAGACCTGACAGACAGGCAAAGTCCAGAGAGACAGACACACGGTCACACTGGACAGACACATGGACTCACAGATACACAACAGAATACAGAGAGAGGACAAAGTGTAAAGAAACATTCCCTGATACCAACTTAATACCCACAGGTGGAGAGCTGGACGAGTTCCTTTTAAACGCCTGGATGGTGGTGGGAGGTGACACCAGAAATCAATACAATGTTTGGAACGGCAACTTTCCACTTGCTGGAAGTCAGGGTGCACATATAATCCTATCCTTCAAAGGGCTGGAAGCCAGTTGGACATTTTCACTCTCAGAGTTGTTGTGGGTTCTTTCCCGTCTCGATGTCACAAATAAATTCTGTGCTGCGTGTCCGTATGAGAAAATTTTGGAGTATGATTTCATTGCTGCATGGGGAAGAGGCTAGGAGCGATTTTCCTGTCCTCTTTGTCTGTCTTTTGCCCCATTCTCTCTCTCTCCTCATCTCTCTCATCCCTCCTTCCTCTCAATCTCTGGAGTCTCTCCGCTCTCTCCCTCCTCTCCTCTGCTCCTCCTCTCTCTCTCTCCTCCTCCCCCCGCGGAGGTGTCTCTCCCCCCCCTCCCAACCCACGCCCAAATCTACACTCAACCAGTTTAATCTATCACCCTATGTTTTAACCTCGCCCCAAATATCTTGCGACTTGTTGCTTTAGATTTCCTGTTGTACATAAGAACTCTCTCTGCAGTTTGATTGTCGACTTTAGTACAAAGCCTGTTGTCAGTGACTCACCATCGCGGATACCGCCCGGAGTGTTTCCTTGTATTTCCTCGAGCCCAAGAAACAATACACGAAGCTTGAAGTGGCGCGTTGATAAAGGTGGGCTCCGCCTCCCAACAGGTGCTGATTGACAAGGTTTTAACACAGCTTGTAGTTAACGTCCTAAGACCCATGCAACCCCTCTCTTCTCCCACCTCTCTGTTTCCTATAAGCATGCGTGCACTTGTTTTCTTCCTTTCTCGTATTCTCGCATACAGTTTCCTTTTTCTTCCCATTTCTGATAACAAGTGCTCACCACCTTTGGTTTTGGCAATTTACATGCGCACTCGAATGCCAGCGTCTGTCTGTCTACCTGAGATTCTGTTCAAGGCAGGCATGTATTTCACGGCTTTTAGCGGGTGTTTGTATGTCTCTGCTCTTATGTGACACGGTCCGCCGGCGTCCTCTCCCTTCGTCTCTGTGTCAGTCTCTCGTCTGTCTCTATGTGGTGTTGTGCTGTGCGGTGTTGCCGTTGTGTGTCTGTGTGTGTCGTGTGTGTGAACCGTGACGCAATTGAATCTGGTCGTGTGCGTTTTTGCTGTGTGTGCCTCTGTGTGTGTGTGTTCCTCTGTGTTGTGTGTCGTGTGTCGTGTTGCTTGGGGACACTGCTGTGCGGTGTGTTCTAAGCTAGTCCGGAACTCAAATATTGTGTGGGTCACTGGTTTGGATCAGACCCCTAAATTAAATGAGTGCACGCAACGAAAGTGTTTCGCTCTCGGTTGTGTTCTGTGTGTGTGTGGTGTGTGGTGTGGGTGGGGTGTGTGGCGGGTGTGGGGGCGTGTGTGGGTGCAGTGTCGCGTCCGTGCACTGTGTGCCGTGGGGGGGTGGGTGCGGTGGATGTGTGTGTGTGTGTGGCGGGGGGGGGGGGGGGGGGGGGGGGGGGGGGGGTGCGCTGGGGGGGGTCGCGTGCGGGGGGGGGGGGTGGGGGGTGGGGGGGGGGGGGTCGGGTGCGGGGGCCGCGGGGGGGGGGAGTCGGGGGGGTGGGTGGGTCTCTCGCCCTCTCTTCTACATCTCTCTCTCGTGCCGGAAAATCTCAGTAACCACTCAACATTGGAGCACTACCGTCAACACAAATAGACCAGTTAGGACCTAAGGGCAAGTTCTTGACAAGCACAGAGGCAGCCAGAATATCAGAACAAAACATAAAGTCCAGAATAACCGTTTTTTTTAACCAACGGAAAGACACTTAAGATGGCAACAGCAAATCTGTACAACAGGACGCCACTGTCAAATTTCCTAAATGCTCACCAGATTCCAGAAGTTTATGCCTTTATTGCTCGAAGAAAGTAAAGGCTGGGAGATCGAAATAGGCTTTCCACCTCCCCGCCTCTTCCCCTCATTTTTTCATTGCCCGTTTCCAGTTCTACCCACCACCATTCTTCACGTCACCTCTCTCTCTCTCTCCTCTCTCCTCTCTCTCTCCTCCTCTCTCTCTCTCTCTCTCTCTCTCTCTCTCTCTCTCTCTCTCTCTTTCTCTCTCTCTCTCTCTCGCAGCCCCATCCCTAGATCGAGAAAAGTACGAATGCACGTTGATAAGAGGTTCATGAAAAAAGACTTAGGAACCTAGAGAGGAGACAGAACATTTTGAATGAATAAGTGGAAAGTAAAATGACTCTCATACTATAAGCTTTTGCAGCTATAGTCTTGTACATCAATGGGATCTTTGAGAGGAAACTTCCTTCCATTCCCATAGCAAACTGCCAGAAACCACGTCTGGAGGCGTAGGGCATATTTACACCTCAGGGCAGTTGAAGTATTCTTTGGCTATCGCAGTGGTGCACCATGTGTGTGTGTGTGTGTGTGTGTGTGTGTGTGTGTGTGTGTGTGTGTGTGTGTGTGTGTGTGTGTGTCAGAGCAGCTTGGTGTTGCCATGACTGCAAGAAATATTCTATTATAAAACAAAGCTTGCTCGTATGTCTCAGATCAAAGAAATAGGGGGAGATAAGCATTCGTATCTGCAGTGGTAGATAATTCTGCCTAACTAGCAGTATGTGCTTGAGTGGGTAAATGGGGAATAATAAATGCTTCTCAAAATGAGCCTTCAGCAAGCTTATGTCTCCAAGTGGGAGACAATCTCCAAAGGGAAGGAACCTCACTAACATATCATAACTCCTGGTCAGATACTGGTATTTCGAAACCTGATTGTTTCTCCACAGTGACCTCGGAAAGTGGTAACTTGACTCCTCTGCCTTTCTGGCCCCAAGCAGATTGCTATCCCAGAAAAAGGCTGGTGGTGTGCAATACCATAGTATGTCTGTTGAGTTTTCAAAAAAAAACAACCTCCCACCACTTGGAGATTATAAGCTTGCTGAAGGCTCATTTTGAGAAGCATTTATTATTCTCCATCACCCACTCAAGCACATGCTGCTACTTAGGCAGAATTATCTACCACTGCAGATATGAATACTTATCTCCCCCCTATTTCTTTAATCTAAGACATAAAAGCAAGCTTTGTTTTATGATTGAATATATATATATATATATATATATTTGCGCCTCAGTTTTTGAAGGGACGCTTGCAGAGAGAGAGAGAGAGAGAGAGAGAGAGAGAGAGAGAGAGAGAGAGAGAGAGAGAGAGAGAGAGAGAGAGAGGCGTGACAAATATATAGGTAACAAATGGGAATTATAGCAGTTATTCTCATACTTAGTATTTTGTATAAATCAAATTTTAAAACATTAAATGTTGCAGAGAAAGAGAGAGGGAGAGAGAGAGAGAGAGAGAGAGAGAGAGAGAGAGAGAGAGAGAGAGAGAGAGAGAGAGAGAGAGAGCGGGGGCATAACAATGTTCAGCTAATAAAGGGGAACAATGACAATTGTTCTTATACATAGCATTTTGTATAAATCAGATTGTAACGCATTTAGAGTCCTGAATAAACTATTCAACCCACAGATTCAGCTAAATACTACAGTGTGGTAGGTAACAATCGAATTTTGAGAAAAATACAAATACAAGAAGTGCATCTGCTTGTGTGGAAACACTTTCCTAATGTCGACAGTCGAACGTAGTTTCTGATGAGCCAGGCACATATCCAGTTTACTTAAGTGAATACGTGAAAAAAAAAATGCGTTCAGTTTTGCTTAAAACTGATCAGGACGAATCAAGATTAAGGTAGGTGGCTTTTGAAGCATACTAATGTTCTTTAAGTTGGATTCTGGTGGTAAGAATACGTGGGCTACAAATGTTTGTCACTGTTTAAATTCGACTGGATTCGGTTTGTCCGGGACAACCGGGATACTTAAAATATATAAGTTTCTTTAAACGTCTTTAAACAAAAGGGTAATCGAGTGTACATAGCAGAACTAGTATGATTACGTATGTACAGACTTAAATTGTACAGAGTGTTTGAACTATTTATTTGATTGAACTGTATAATGAGTTAAAAATCAATGGATATTAAAAGTGAATAAACTAAGCTTCGAGTTGGTTTTTCTAGTATTGTTTGTCATTGCTCTAGGTATGATTCAGAAACGGAAATGTGTCTACCAATTGTCTATGTAACATGGCAAAAGAAAATTAATTTCGTTTAATACTTTATTGCCCTTCCCTGAATGACCCTAGACTGAAGTTTATTCAGCCGAAATACCACAACATTCCATGCAATGTTAGGTTGAATTTGGCGATGTAAACATGCCATGAAACTACATTAAAGAATTCAGCCATGTATATTTACCAGGCGTTTAACAGGTTGCGAATTTTGTCATTTCGTCGAACGTTTATGTCAGTTTATTTCTTAGAAATGCTTCTTGGTTCACTGGTTCATTTTGGTCTGCGTTTGCCTCTTCATTTTTTTTTTATTTCTCTTCAATTAAGCGCACGTTCATTGTCACTACGGGGGCTGGGCCTTTGTCTGATTAGAATTCTGACTTTTTCAGTCTCTTCCATTCTTCCATTCTCGTAATTTCTCTTTGTTTTTAAGACCAATAAGGTCTGCAATGTCATACAAACCAGAAAAAGCTATATTCTCCACAGAGGCACACTTCAAAAATAATCATCGAAAGTTGTGAGAAGTCAGATCAAACTTTTTGAACGCTGCATGGGTCCATGAAAGGTCACATGAGCCACACATCGTTTTAGCTACATTCTGTGCTCTTGCATATTGCTCCTGGCATGCAGCGATGAGCTACAAACAAACAAACAAACAAAACTGGCATTTGAAAGTTCAGAGAGCAGGCAGAAAAATTAAGATTACAAAAATATTCCAATGATTTTGAAATTACTGTGGGGTCATCTAAGAGAGACTTCGAATTGATGTAATCTTTCCAACAATTTTTCTGGCGGAAAGAGACTTTGAAAGGTTTTTTTTTAAATTGTGCTTGTACTTCAAATCTGTAGTGGTCTTCTTTTGCGGTTGCATTATTCAAACACGTGTTTTCAATAATTGAAAAGAGCTTGCGGGGGGGGGGGGGGGGGGGGGGGGGGGGACTCGAAAGACTAACAGTCAGAGAGAAGAGGAGGAAAAGCTCGCTCTCTCGCTCTCTCTCTCTCTCTCTCTCTCTCTCTCTCTCTCTCTCTCTCTCTCTCTCTCTTTCTCCTGTGGCCACAGTTTTCAATAACACTGGATCAATATCATCACAAAACAGAAAAGATGACCAAGACCTGGATAATGACAAGCATAGAGGCCGGCAGGAAATTTTAGCAGGCACACAGAGGAGACTGACGATTTCTGCCGAACCAGCAAAGAGACACCTGAGATGGCAACAACAAATCAATGCCACCATTTGATGAAAGCTTCCACTTCCTGTGATGAATGACGGACTGGCTGCAGACCTGGGGGGGTTTCTGTTCCAGTGATTTGTCGCTGTTTTCTTCTTTTGGACGCCGCTGTCAAATTCACTTTGTGCTTACTTGATTTATGAAGGCATGCCTTTGTGTCTTGGAGAAAATATAGATGGGAAATCGAAATGGGATTCCCGACCACCACCACCACCACCCTTCACACCCTCTCCTCTGTCATACGTCTGCTCTTCTTTCCGCTCTTCCTCCGTTTCCTCCCACCACCCCCAACCCTCTCTCTCTCTCTCTCTCTCTCTCTCTCTCTCTCTCTCTCTCTCTCTCTCTCTCTCTCTCTCTCTCTCTCTCTACAAAACTATCACTGAGGCAATAGGAACACAAGACACTCAGAAGCCTAGAAATTAGACGGAAAGTGTTGAACCAACAACCAGAGAGCCCGATGACTCCTTTCAAACTGCTGTGAGATCTCGCGTCCAGAGGTCGGAAAATCAATGTAGTCTTTGAAAGGAAACTTCATTTTGCTCCCCAATAAAGGACAGAAAGAAAGCAGTGTAGGGGATTAAGGGAATCTTGCTCCTTGGGTCCATTGCAGTGTTCTTTGGCTGTTGCAGTCACCTGTAATATATACTTGTTCTCGAAAATTCGGAGAGGCTTTTGAAGAAAGGTGGTGAAGGACAAGGAAATGAGGGTAGGAGAGAAGAGACAGACGGACAGAAACAGAGGGTCATGCAGTGGTGTGAACGACAGGAAGCTGCGTTCAAGCGCCTCAAAAAATGAATAGGATAGGGCCGACCATCCAACTCAGTGGAAGCTTCTTAATTACAATGTCGAGAACTTATATAGTAAGACACAGGATACTTTTTTCATGAATCATGTAAATACATTTGATTTTGTTTCTCTCACTGAAACGTTCCTAAATCAGAGTTGTACGTCATAGTTGAGGCATTCACTAGAGTAATGTGAAGAAAAAAATTGTCTGGGCTGATGAATATGCTGGTGTATTCAGAAATGAACTTGAATGTGATGAATTTCTAGACATCATACAGAAAGCCCGTCAATTATTCCAAATTAATGTAAATGAGAGTCTAGATAAATTTGTCAGTGGTTTGTGGGAATAATGCATTATAAGAGATATATGAATGAATGATATCATTCATCGCGTGTGGAAGAGATCAGTAAGATACAATGTCATCATTTGATTGAGTGGATGGTCGAGTCAGTCGTACGATTTTTTTTTTTTACCTTACTGCATTACCTCTGTGTGTGAGGACAGAAGGAAATATTACGAATTTATTTGTTTTTTTTTAACC
>JADBJO010002945.1:187500-207500 GCA_016801955.1 Conus betulinus | reverse complement strand
CCAATACATTACAACAAAACAACGCAGCTGGATTCCAGACCACGGAATTGTATGGACCAGCAAATGCAATGAGGACACAGGTAACTGTCAGCTGGATTTTCCAGATGTTTTATCAGCATTTACAACAGTGCAGTAGTCACGACGGATTGTCAGAATTTCGGTTTTCAACTTCTTTGCTGCATGTAGTGCTGCCTTTCACCTCTTCCTTCAATTCCAACAGGCATTCATTCATGTTTCTTTGCCGTTTCTTCCAAGTACGACATTATGTCTGTGATTGTAATGGTTTCCGCATGGGGTGTCTGCGCTTTAACACGAGTGGTACCTGCATAATCACTACTACTGTCTGTATCACATGGATTTGCAGCTGAAACAAATGTTTTAATTTCCTGTTGCATAGATTTACTTACAGACAAATCATACTCATCAACTGCACCTGTTATCAACACCATCTTCACCAACACACAGCTTTTTCAACATCAGTGTCAGATGGCAAGTCTAAGGGAGAGAGAGAGAGAGAGAGAGAGAGAGAGAGAGAGAGAGAGAGAGAGAGAGAGAGAGAGAGAGAGAGACAGACAGACAGACAGACAGACAGACAGACGGAGAGACAGTGAGAGAGTACAGTGTTCTCTGTAAGTTGAGAGTCAGACAAGACCTTTTAAAACCACTCAGAAGATCCATGAGAAGTGGCAAACAAAAATCGATGCAGTGTTTGTACAGAAACGTTTCCGTGACACAGAGAAGAGAGCACCTGCAGACTTACTATCTCAACGGGCTGAATGTAAGCTCAGCTGGACAGTTTTATCTTTTGAGAGTTTTGAAGGTCTTGGTGCCACCCTCTCTCTCTCTCTCTCTCTCTCTCTCTCTCTCTCTCTCTCTCTCTCTCTCTCTCTCTCTCTCTCTCTCTCTCTCTCATGGCCCTGTATTCAGTGCACACTCCGCATTGGAACAATATACCATGAATAGCCAAAATACTACAAGGAACATGTATCTTTACAAGCTTGGAGGTAGCCAAAAAAGTACACAAGACGGCAACAACAAATCCATGCCCCCTTTTGACAAATTCTGCTACTTTCTGTGGCAAATGACAGACTAGAAAAAGCTGGGGAGCTGAGTGATTTCTCTTTCTCCGATTTGATGCTGTTTATTCCTTTTGGATGCTACTGTCAAATTTCCTTTGTATTAGCTAAATTTCAGAAGGTGTGCCTTTATGGCATGGAGAAAGTAAAAGATGGAAAGTCCAGATGGGAGCCACTGCCTTTCCACCATCCCCCAGCCACCACTCACTCACTTCCACTTCTTTACCTTCCTTCCATCATCCCCTTCCTCCATGCTACCCCCATACCATTCTCTGTGTGTGTGTGTGTGTGTGTGTGTGTGTGTGTGTGTGTGTGTGTGTGTGTGTGTGTGTGTGTGTGTGTGTGTGTGTGTGTGTGTGTGTGTGTGTGTGTGTGTGTGTGTGTGTCTGTGTGTGTGTGTGTGTGTGTGTGTGTGTGTGTGTGTGTGTGTGTGTGTGTGTGTGTGTGTGTGTGTGTGTGTGTGTGTGTGTTTGATCCAGTTTTCTCTTTTATCTCAGCAAGGAAGTTCAGTAAAAACAATAAATGGAAAATGTTGCAGGCATTCACAAGCCAGAAGGGGAACCAGGGAATTAGAGCAGACAAATAAAGAGCCTAACAGCCCTATCTCAAAGAGTTAGGGAGGTGTTGGGGCTGGGAGGGGCAAGGGTGGAAGACGTGAGCTTGAAATCAGCGTGATCTCTCAATGGAGAGTTCCCTTTGCTGTGGAGAAAAGGGAGGACACACATAGCTTTCATAGGCATTGCAGTTTAGGGTCGGGGTTTTTTCTTTTTTATTCCTCAGATTTTTTGTAGGTTTCTTTGGGTGTCAGAATCACATTTGTATTTTTAAGGAAGTTCTCTCTCTCTCTCTCTCTCTCTCTCTCTCTCTCTCTCTCTCTCTCTCTCTCTCTCTCTCTCTCTCTGTTGTGTGTATCAAAAATCACATCTGAAAGTTATTCTCTGCAAGTATGCTCCTCTCTCTCTCTCTCTCTCTCTCTCTCTCTCTCTCTCTCTCTCTCTCTCTCTCTCTCTCCTCTCTCTCTCTCTCTCTCTCTCTCTCTCTCTCTGTGAAAATCACATTTGAATGTTATTTCTCTGCAAGCCATCTGTCTCTGTCTCTGTCTGTCTGTCTGTCTGTCTGTCTGTCTCTCTCTCTCTCTCTCTCTCTCTCTCTCTCTCTCTCTCTCTATCTATCTATCTATCTATCTATCTGTCTGTCTTCCCCTCTCTATCTCTGTTCTCTCTCTCTCTGTCTCTTTCTCTCTCTCTCTCTCTCTCTCTCTCTCACACACACACACACACACACACACACACACACACACACACACACACACACACACACACACACACACACACACACACACACGTTCTCTGACCTTCTCTATCATCCTGTCTTCCTCATCCCCCATTCTCATTTAGCGTCAGAATAAAAAGAAAAGGTCACAAGCTCGATAAAGACGAACAGAACTGCACACATTCGCAAGCTCATGGAGACTGTCAGGAAATTAGATCAAACAGCGTTGACAATTTAACACAGCTAAAGGTCCGCATGAAAGAGAACTTGGAAATCAAATTGAACCGTGGATGACATTTTCAATTCACTGTGGAGAGAGGGCCAGACTGAGTTACGTCTTTAAACAAAGTGGACATTCTTTTGTAGTTATTTTATTTCTGTTTGTTTGTTTTGTTTGTTTGTTTCGTTAAACATGTCAAAAACTATTGAAAATTGTGTTCATCACATCTGCTCAGTTCTGTTTACCTTGCCCTTGGAACTGAATCACAAGTTCAGGGATATCTTACAATCGCAGTTTTAGACACCACTTGACTTGACTGATTTTATTAAACTTCACATGTGGAAGCAATGTTAGACATTCTCAGAAATGGCCTTTTTTGATGATTTTCTCTACACAAGATAATCTGACGACCTTAGCAAAATATGATAATTTTTTATTACTTTGACTAATGGTAATTTGACTAAAAAATTTGACTAATGGTAACTTGTCAGTATCAGTCAATTCTTTGAAACGTGTTCCGTATGGTGAGATATCAGTTAGGCACATAACGAAAGTTGACCGTCTAGCATCTAAAGTTCAAGGAACTATTAAAAGTTTACATTCTGTTCTCACATGAAGGGTAAACCTGTACCAATGGGGTAGTGTGCTCACTGATGAAGCAAGTAGTTGACATGCCCTGTATTTGGTTGAAGTCTCAAATGGGATGAACTTCCTCCGCTTCACCGTGAGTTAAATGGTTTGAGGGATATTATCTTGAGAACTAGGTTTACACTGGGATCCTTCGTTCTGCACACATTTAGCATATTACAATACACTTAGGACATGTACACAAAAAAGAGCATGACAACAACAGCGCTTTCAGACAGCATTTCTGAGTAAAGCTACTTTTCAAACTTTTGAAACCAACTCTTCATAAAACAGACAGACATCGTCATTCCCAGAAAATGAGGCAGACAATTAGAACAAACAAGAAGCCGATTCTGTGCTGTAAAGCAGCTGGGCCATAGTGTGGGTGAAATAGGGAGAAAGCGTTAGTGAGAAATCAACGCCTACGGGCGGAAACATCCACTTGCAGTGGAGGAGAGATGAAAGGGAGATCGGAATTTCGAAGGGGCTGGAAACCTAAATGGTGTTTACTCCTCAGAGCTGTTGTGATTATTTTTTCTTGGGTATCACAATTTTGCTGTGGAACGTGCTTATCATATGACACTTCAGAAACTCTCTGTCTGTCTGTCTGTCTGTCTGTCTGTCTCTCTGTCTCTCCTCTCTCTCTCTCTCTCTCTGTGTCTCACTCTCTCTCTCTCTCTCTCTCTCTCTGTGCGTGTGTGGTGTGTGTGTGGTGTGTGTGTGTGTGTGTGTGTGTGTGTGTGTGTGTGTGTACGAGTCCAGAAACGCAATACCATAGCACTATTAAAATGGTCCCAACCGTCTGTTAAATATACAATATAGAATACAGACAGCTGTGCTGCATTTGATGTGTGGTTTGACGTTCTTGCGCAGTAGAATGATGGAATGAGTAAATGTTTAGGAAAATGGATGACTGTGAAAATATACAAAGTTGTTAAAAAGATGTTTTATCTGGAGTTACCATTTGATGTAAAGAATCCGATCAAAATGATGAATGATGAAATGAAAAGTAGATCTGGCTGACTGTTTTGGCTCACAGACATTCATTTTGTCATTGATCACATTCTTTACACAACACAGTTCTAGTTACACTTTTTTAACAACACACTTTAACTTGATACTGGGTGAGAGAGAGAGAGAGAAGAGAGTTAACCTCTTCTTCAATGAGAGATGTTTATATCAGGAAAGAGGGTTTTAAATAAGTGAAGTGAAGGATGACAAGTTGTCAGCTTGCTTCTTCGCCTTTTCTCATCCCTTTATTTTTGTGTGTCAACTGAGTGTCTAGCGTATGCGCCTTGACTGACATGTTCAAGAAAGTGTGTGTGTGTGTGTGTGTGTGTGTGTGTGTGTGTGTGTGTGTGTGTGTGTGTGTGTGTGTGTGTGTGTGTGTGCGCGCGCGCGCGCGCGCGCGCGAACGCGTACGTTTGTGTTTTCGTGTGTGTGTGTGTGTGTGTGTGTGTGTGTGTGTGTGTGTGTGTGTGTGTGTCTGTGCTCTGTATGACGACACGTATATCAAAGCCAAGACGTACATCTTAATTCCGTTTGGGTCACGGGAATCTAGACTAATTCTGGATGGCAGTCGACCAGTCAAAATAATAAATCGAATTCCCCACTCCTCAGTGCTGTCAATGGAGAAAATGAATCCATTTATTTGTCCTCCAAGTCCTCCCTTTGAAAAACACAGAATCGACTTAGTCATGCACTAAGAAGTATGTACAAAGAACAGAATCGTCGGTGAAGAAAAGATCATGTTGCTTGTAGCCCAGCCGACCGCAAAGGGCCCATATCAGGGCTGTCACCACGTTTAAATCAACTCACAAGTTTTTCATTCACACAATTCTTTAAAATACATCGCCTAAAATCTCATCCAAAAGTTTGTTTAAAAAAACTTTCCACTGTAAAATCTCAGATCCGATGAAAAATGTTAACCTCTTTCAAGAACTCAAAGATGGCGTCAGGCGGAACATCTCTGAACAAGGTTTTCACGGAATCTGCTGTAAAATTTTTGTGTCTCACATCATGCAAGTCCCAACACTCTAAAAGAATATATGTTTCATTTGAGTGGCACATGACATGGAATGCACCACAGAGCTTCTTCACTCTTTAAAAGGTAGGAATGGGTAAAATACGAATGGCCGGTGTGCAGCCGGCACAGAACTGTTTCTTCTTTACAACCACCAGACATAGATGAGAGGAACTCCTTAAGGTTTGGACGGATCTGAAAGAGTTTGTTATCCCGTCTGTGTATTACAATCCTCCTGCCAGAGGTCTCTGACATAATCGTTGATTTTGGGTTTCAGATCTGAGCAGGGGATAGATATGTTGGACAATTTCTCTGTTGTGGCAGTCTTGGCCAAACGATCAACCATTTCATGCCCTCTGATGCCAACATGACCAGGAACCCAAGCCAGAATAATGTTGCAACCATCCGCTTTCAACTTGGTAAAAAAGTTCAAAAAAGTGTAAAAGTTTGGGATGCTGAAGTTTGCGACCAGCTATGGCCTCCAAAGCTGACAGTGAATCTGATTGATAAAAACCAGAAAGTCCTTCTTTGCTGATTGAGAGCTTATCTTCAATGCTAGAACCAGAGAGCTGTAAGTTCAGCAGAGTAAGCAGAAGCATCTGAAGGAATATGTTCCAACCGTATTTGAGAAGGAGCACCAGGGCAATAGGCTGCACAGGCCACTCCATCTTCAGACTTGGAACCGTTAATGAAAAATTTTGATGATAGGATGGGAATTTTGAACAGAGGTCAGCATACAATGCCTTGTATGCCAGAGAGCTGGTAGACTCTTTGCGAAAGCTGCAAGATCAAAACGAATGTCTAGTGTGAAAAAGGTCCACGGAGGCTGATCTGGAAACTTGGAAAAATCGACAGAAAGAAAAGCTCTTGGATGATTGAATGAACGGGTTGATGAATTGTCAGGGTATAGGATCCCCTTTAAAATAGTCTGGAAGGTGGAACGTATGATCTTAAAATATAGGTGATCTATGAATGCAAACTTCCCTGTCATCTAGAAAAAATAAGGACCAAACACAGCATTCATAGGTGTTGAATACGGGAATTTACTTCTCAGATTCTTGTTGTATCTTTGTTTTGATTGTAAAATGTCTTTTCCTGCGCAAAATGTGTTTTGAGAACCTCTCTCTCTCTCTCTCTCTCTCTCTCTCTCTCTCTCTCTCTCTCTCTCTCTCTCTCTCTCTCTCTCTCTCATCCTCTAGTCTCATTCAGCATCCAAGCAAAACAAGTCACAAGCTCAGTAAAAATGAACAGAGATGCAGACATTCACAAGTCCATGGAGACAGCCAGAAAATAAGATCAGACAGTGTGAAGAATTAAAATACCCTCTTGAAACACGGTTTATAGGCTTGCATGAAGTACAAGTTGGAACTCAGTGTGAACTTCGAATAGAGATTTTCATTCACCGTGGAGGGGTCAGACTGAGTTAAATTACGCCTTTGAACAGAATTGAAACAATGATAGTTGTTGTGGTGGTAGTTTTTGTGTTGTCGTCGTCGTTGTTGTTGATGTTGTTGTTTTACTCAAACATATGGTAAAAGTATGACAATTCGTACATTGATCAGAACTTTTTTTTTTTGGTTGTCTTCCTTGACCTTGGAACAAAAGTACAAGGTCACAAACGTTTCACATCAGCAAGTTTTAGACATCATTTGACCAGTCTAGCTAAAGTTGGCAACATTATTATTCTCAGAACTGGCCTGATCTATCTTCTGTGAATCAGATAAGTGACTGACGTTGGCTACATAGGATGACTTAGTCACTTCGGCCAGAGGGGACTAGTTAGTCGCTCTGTCATTTCTTTGGACGTATTCCTAATGATGAAATTTGAAGTAGGCACACAAATGAATAGTTTCTCAAGTATTCCACTTTTTCTAGAGCATTAAACGTGCATATTCTGTTCTCACATAAAGACTAGACTTCGTTACCAGGAAGCAACTAAATCCCATGTATTTGTTTCCTTACTTCAGTTTGGATTAGCATCTCATCTCTTCACTGTATGTTGATCCTGTGAATTGCATGCTTATGAAGAATCCAAGGTGGGGAAGGCATAACAACTACGACTGAAGTTGTCACCAGCAAACATTCTGCTGAAATCTACTTTAAAAATAATTGCAATATTGTATTGCTAAAGAAAACGTAAAGATAACTCCAGACAATTACGCTAATTCAGAAGCATTTACATCCCTGATCCCGGAGCAGTAGACAGACAATTAAAACAAACAAGAAGCAGTGTCTAAGGTCTGCCCCTGTACAGTAGCCAGACCGTCGCGTGGATAAGACGAAGGAGACAGTGGGGAAGAGAGAGAGTGAGAAATCAGTTGCCGTCTCTGGACGGACATATCCACTTACCTTGCAGCACAGACCTAAGACAGATCGGATTTCAAAGCGGGTGGCGAGGTAAACAGTGTTCACTCCTTACAGCTGTTGTAACTCATTTCTCCTGGGTGTCTGCTACAAAATGTGCTTTCGTATGACTTCAGAATCTCTCTCTCTCTCTCTCTCTCTCTCTCTCTCTCTCTCTCAATGCCTGTGTGTGTGTGTTTTCGGGCTCTCTCTCTCTCTCTCTCTCTCTCTCTCTCTCTCTCTCGAAAAATAAATTCTGTCTGTTTCTCTTGGGAAATATATATCCTCATTTTCTTTTCAACATCACAAGATATTGACAAGCCCATTGAGACAGCTTTGAAAAATAAAGTGTTTGATTTAATGACTCTCTTTCACTCAGCTAAGAGGCAGGGAAGGCAGGCGTCACCAATCAGTTCTGCCCTTTGATGACAGCCTCTACACCCTGTAGCGAAGGACAGGCAAGAGTCTGACAGTTGTGCATGACGGATAGCAATACGTTCATAATGTCACTGTTTGTTGGCGCGACGATTTCTAGCTCCAAATCCGCTATTGCCTCGATATGAATTCCCTGACCCTGGCCAGAATTCATGTTCAGACAATGGTGGGTTTGGATCCTGAAAACGTTGCATTAGCAGACAGAGACACTATGGCTTATTTACAAGCTGGAATTCAGGATGAGGTAATGGTGGGTTTGAAACCTGAAAACGTTGCATAGCAGACAGACAGTATGGTTGTTTTACTAGCGCCGGAATTCATGATGAGTAAATGATGAATCTGGAGCCTGCAAAGACGGGGACAGTGGACACATGGATATATAAACGAGAGCCACAATTTGATGTTGACGGCAATAGCGGACTTAGAGTTTCTGACAATGTTCATGTTAACAGACAGTGACTTATGTATTATATTTACTGGGCTGGAATTCGTGTGTTTGAAAGTAATGGCGGCGGATTGGAGCTTAAACATTGTCTGCATTAGCAACAGTTGACCTATTTCGCGCTACATGGACTTATCTACCTATGGCTTGGAAATTCGTGTGACTTGTTACGTAATGGCGCGGATTGGATTTGGAGTTCGATTCGGCGGACGGCGGATTTGGAGCAGGTTGTGTTACACAGCATGTGAGCAGACAGTTGACCCCACTGTTGTTATCTTTTTTAGGATCGGATCCTGTTGATCGGCAAAAATAAATCTGGCGTTTCGGAAACCTGAAAACGTCTCACGTTTGCAGACAAGCGTACATCATGGGGAACATACTTACCTGATGAGTTGCCAAGTTGAGTCATGAAGTCCCGTGTTGTTGACTACTTGTTGAGCTGTGGACGTCGTGCATGAAATCCCTGGCACATGAAATTTCTGATTACGTAGAAGAAGGGACAGGAGCGGACAGTTGAGGGACTTCAGGGACACGGGACAAAGGGACCAGTGCTGAAGGAGGACAAAGGGACAGTGATTTATAGTGATGTGAACTGAAGGATGGGTGGGGAACAGGGAGAGAGAGCAGGTAGGGGGGAGAGACAGGGGAGAATGGGGGGAGCCCAGGGAGAGGGGAAGACAGGGCGAGGGGGCGGGACATGGGAGGAGAAGAGGAGAGAGAGTGAGAGGAGAGTACAAACTGTTTTTCTGTGGAAGTTATGAGAGGTCAGACAAGACCTTTTTTAACCCCACTCAGGACGAAGTCTACAGAGAGTCGGCAAATAGACATCGATCGTCGCGTATTTGTACAGAAACGTTTCTCCAGAACGTAGAATGGGAGAGTACATACAGAACTGACTTTGCTCAAAAGAATGGAAGGCCTCCCTGGATAGGTTTGTCTTTTCTTTTTGAGCGCGGTTAGGATCTCTTCTCTCTCGGATCTCTCTCTCTCTCTCTCTCTCTCGAGCTCTCTCTCTGGTCTCTACATGTCCACATCAATCTATTCTACATCTTAAGCAGTATCATCAGACACACTAGCAAATAGACTAGTATGGATGAAGAGCTAGATATCTGGTCTTTCCTCTGATTTGTATGCGTACTGCTTTGGCGAAGACTTTGAAGCCTGCTGTTTCTTTGTCGAAATTCCCTAGGGTACTTAGTGGGATTCAGGAATGTATGACCTCTATGGAATGGAAAAAAAAAAAAAAGTAAAAAAAGCAGTTGGACAAGCCCCAAAGAACTCCCCACTGTGTACCACTCCACCTCGATCCCCTTTTAATCCCCTTCCCCCATCTCTTTTAATCCTTTCACGCAACCCAACCCCCCAAACTCTCTCGCTCTCTCTCTCTCGGTCTCTTTCTCTCTCTCTTTCTCTCTCCTCTCTCTCTCTCTCCTCTCTCTCTAATTTCAATATTTCCCTTCTCACTCAGTACTGAAGGTTCAGTAAAACAATAAAAGGAGAATGGTTTTTTGTTTGTTAATGAAGGAATTGTTTTTTTTTGAATGTCTTGTTGGAGTGAACGGATTTTGGTGCGGTTTGTTGTGTTTTTGTTTTGCAGAATGTTGTTTGCAAGGCATTCACAAGACGGCGGGACCGGCAGGAGTAGATAGGGCAAAAGAATCTAAATTAGAGCGAGCAGCAGGCAAATAATGAGCACCAATAGCCTTCTTTTTGTTTTCATTAAAGAAGGAGACGTGGCCCCGAAGGAGAGTTGTGCAGTTAAGTAAACGGAGTAATTCGAAGGGGATGATAGTGTTGGACCAACCACAAGAGTGTGTGGACAAGGAGTGTAAAGTAGAGATGCAAGAGTGGAAAACAATGAGCCGTGAATCGGTGATTCGAATGGCAAGTTCTTTGCGTGGGGGAACGGCGGACAACCAAGCAGCTCTTCAGGGTCTTTGATTTACCCCTTTCTCGGGTTTCCTTGCCGGACCCCCATGACGCCGCGTTGTGCCGTTTCTTGGGGTATCAACAATCATCCTTTTATATTTTTAGCGTTACTTTCTTTGTTTCTGCCCCTATCCCCGTGGGCCTAGGACACACTTTTTCTCATGACCGCCACACTCGGCCACGAGCTCTCTCCTCTCTTTATCGTATCTCCTCTCTCTCCTCTCTCTCTCTTCTTCTGCTTTTCTCCTCTCTATTTTCTTTTTTTCTCTTCTTTTCATTGCTTTTCTTCGTTCGTACATTTTTTTTGTGGTTCTTTTGTTTTTTTCGTACGTCGTCGTCGTCGTGGTCGTCCGTCGGTTTTGTGTTCTTTTTCTTGCTAGTCGTCGCTTTTCTGTTCCTCCTCGTCTCGACTTCTTCTTATTATGTGTTCTTCACCTCTTGTTGTATTCCGGCTCACCGTGCGTCTACCGAATACAACTTAATCAGACGAGGGATCAGATACCGTTCGAGTATTCTTTTGCGGCGATCAGGGTCTGCTATTATGCGGGGTGGGGAGAGTCTGCACTTAGGGCGGGCCTTAGACTCTTTCTCTGTGGGAGAAAGCACTCCTCCCCCCACAGTGGCCGGTCGAGCGGACCGGCGGATACCGCGCGGGGACCCCTCAATAAGTACCCCACAGCACGGGGACGCACACCCACCCCCTCACCCCCCCCCCGCGCGGACCCACCACAGAACGCACCCAACCCCCGCCACCGACGGCACACCCAGCCCCCCTCCCACCCTGACCCCAACGACGCACCCACCCCCCCACCACCACCCCGCTATATCGGCGCCCCCCACCCCCCCCCCCCCCCCCCCCCCCCCACCCCCGCACCCCACTACCCTCTCACCCCCACGCGACCACCCCCCGACCCCCCCCCAACACAACCAACCCCACAACAACCCCAATCACCCCAAGCCAAACCCCAACAAAACCCCCACAACCAACCCCAGACCACCAAAGCCCCCCCCCCAAAGCGCAAAAAGCCCCAACACCAACCCCCAACACAACCAACCCAACCCCTACGCCATCCCCCCAAACCCAACCCCCAACCCCCCAACCCCCCACAACAACCAACCCCAACACACCAAAAGCACCAACCCCCACCCACCAAAGCAAACCCCCCCACCTCCAACCACCCAAGACACAATCCACCACCCCCCCCACCCAACCCTCCACCACCAACCAACCAAAGCCCACCCCACACCTCCCCCCAACCCAACTCCCAACCTCAACAACAACCCACCGCTTCACACCCAAAGCCCGCCGGCCACCACAACACCAAACCCCAACCAAAGGCCTCCCCCCAAGCCCAACAACAAACCCCCCAACCCCCAACCACAACCACACCACCCCCCCCCACACCCCCCCAACCCCAAACCCCCCCACCCCCCCCCCACCACCCACACCCCAACACCCACCCACCAAACCCTACACCAACCCCGCAAAGCAAGCCCACCAACACCACACCCCACCCCGCCCAAACAGAACCCCAAAACCCAAGCCCCCCAACAAACCCACCCCCACCCAACCCGGCAACCCCACAACCAACCCCAACCCCCCCCCCACCGCACCCAAACAAGAACACCCACCCCCCACAACCCCACCATTCGAACACAACCCCCCACCCCAAACCCCCCCCCCCCACCCACACCCCCCCCCCCCCCAACCCACCCTACAAACACCAAACACCAACAACACCCACCCACCACACCCCCAACAGCCCACCCCACCAACCTCCCACAACCCCCCCCCAACCCCACCCTCCCCACCCAAACACCCCAACACCCACCACCCACACCAACAACCCCTACCACACCCAACAACCCCCCCCACACCCCCAAACAAACACCAAAACCCACACCACCCCAAAACAGACAAACCCCCAACACCACACTACACACAACCCACCACCCCACCACCCCGCACCCCACAACCCCACCACCAAACACACACACCCAAAGCACCCCCACCCCCACCAGCCCAAACCCCAACCAGAACACCCCCCCGAACACACCCCCACACAGACCCCCCCCACCACCACCCACACAACACCAAACCCCAAACAAACCACACACCACCCAATTCACCAAGCCCCACACCCCCACCCACCCACACCCACCCCAACCCCTCCACCCCAATTAAACCCAACAACAACCCGAACACCACCCCCAAACCACCCACCAACACCCAAAGCACCCGCCACCCCACCCCCACCACCGCACACACCCCCACACCCCCACCCCCTCAACACCCCCCACACCCCCCCCCGCTCCCCACCCACCAACCAGCACCCCAACCCCCCCCCCCCCCCCCACCCCACCCCACACACCCCCACCCATACCCCCCAACCACCACCCATGTCCATTCACCCACCCCCCCCACCGCACCCCCACCACCAACAACACCACCCCCCACCGCCACCCCCCCCCACCACCCCAACACCAAACCCCCCAACCCAACCCACAACCATCCACCCAACACACACACCAACCCAACCCACAACACCCCCCACAAGCACAACCCACCGACAACCCCACCACACCAACCCCCCAATTAATACCCACCCCCCCACCACCACACCAAAACAACCCCACCACCCCCCCCCCCTGCCACACCCCCAACACCCTCCTATCACCCCTCACACCCCACCACCCACCGCCACACAACCACCCCCACACCAACCCCCACACCCCCGCCACCAACCCATTGCCCACCCCCCCCCCGACCCCCCCCCCCCATCCTACCCCCCCCCTCACAAGGCACATCCACCCCCCCCCCATTTAAATCACCCCAATCCACAACCCCCCACACCAACACCGTCCCCAAAAGACAACCCCAACACCAACCCCACCCCCCCCCCCACCCCCCCACACCCCACCACCCCCCCCCCGCCACCCACAGGCACAAAGCCCCCACGACCCGCCCCAACCCCCCCCCCCCCCAAAACCAAACCAACCACCCCACCCGCACCATCCACCCAACAACCACCCTCCCCAACCCGCCCCCTCACCAACCCCACTTCCCCAACACCACCCCCCCCCCACAACCCCACCCCCCCACCCAGCCACCCCCAGCACCGCCCCAACACCCACCACACAACCCACAAACCAACATCCCTCACCCCCTCACCCCCCTCACCACTCCTCCCAAACCAATCCCCCAACACCCCCCCCACCCAACACCCCCCCCCCCCCCCCCCCACCACCCACCCTCCCCCCCCCCCCCCCCTCACCCCCCTATCCACCCCCCAACACAACCACCCCCACCCGCAAAGCCCCACACCCCACCTCCTAACCACCTACCCCTTCACGCCCACTACCCCACCACACAAGCCCCCCCCCAACCAACGACCCGCCCATACCCTTTACAAATCTCCCACCGCTCCCAACTCAACAACCACCCAACCTTATCACCACCACAACCACACCACCACCCAATCACCACCCAAAGCACACCCCCCACAACACCTCCCAACACCCACCCCCCCCCCCACAAGCCACAACACCCAACCCGCTCCACACCCCCCCCCCATGCACACACAATCCATAGCACACCCCCCACCACCCACCACAACCCCCCCCACCCCCCCCCAACCCACCCAACCCACCCCCACAACCGCCCACCCCACCAACCCACCCCCACCCCCAACACCCCCCACGACCCCCAACCCACCCACCACCCCATCCCACCCCCACCACCCACAACACCCACCCCACCAACACCACTGCTTCCACCACCCCCCCATCCCACCCCCAAAAGCCACCCCCCCAACCCCCATTAAGCACTCCCAAACCAACTCAACCACCCACCCCCACCCCGAACACCGCCACAATCACAACCAACCACAAAGCCCCCCAAAGCCTCACTCCCTCCCTAGCCCCCCAACACCACCACCCACCCAACCCAACACCCCCCCCCACACACCCCCCACACCCCCAACCCCAACCACCAAAATCACAACCCAACCCGACCCCCGGACCACTACCCTACACAACCACCACAAATACCCCCCCCACCCTCCCCACCATCACCACCACCCCCCCCCCAACCAACAACCACCCCCCCAGCCCAACCAGACACTCAAACCATCTCACCTAGCCACAACCACCCAAACCTCTCGCTAACTAATCAACACCAAATCATCCACTTATTCACAATATCAATACCTGCCCTTCCCCCCCACTTGATTCATATTTTTACTCCCTACTTCCTTCAGATTACTTCCATCATCCCACCCACTTCTCTCCACCCAAACTTACCCTCCTTACCACCAATCTCTTTCTCTTTTTCTCCACTCCACCCACCCATCACTCCCCCCTCCCCCCACACAACCCATCCCCACCCACAACCCTCCCTTCCCCCTCCCCTCCCACCAGCCCTCACTTCCTCATGTATTTCTCCCCCCCACCCCCCGAGCCCCTCCACCAACCCCCCACTCAACCTACCCCCCTCCCCCCCACCCCCCCCCCAACCCCACCCCCCACCACCCAACCTCCCCCCCCCCCAACCCACCAACCGTACCACCCCACACCGTAACCTCACCATTCACCCCACCTCACTCACCACATTTCACTCCACCCACCCCCTCCCGTTTCCACCCACCCCCCCACCCCATACCACCACCCCCCCACAACCCAGAGGAACCCACCCCCATGACACATCCACACACCCCCAGCACACACTCCCCCTCGAAATCTCTCCGCCTTTTATCCCCCCCACCCTCCCGTGCCAACTCGTCCCACACCCACCAAGATCTTACCCCCAACTACCCCACACACTCCCTACAGCGCAGTGCCACCAACCCATCAAACCCCCACCTTCCCCCCCACACCCCACCACCCACAGGACACCCCCCATTCACACCCACCCACCCCTACATTCACCACGCACACCTTCGCCCCCTTCCCATTCCCACCCACCTCGGTTCCATTCCCCCCCGTTTTTCCTTCGTCTCTCCGCCTCGAGTTGAATTCGTTCTCAGCTCTCTCGCCTCTCTTGGAAAACCGTTGTCTTCTTTTCTCACCCCCTCCCACACCATCACATCACACCACCCCAACCTAGCCCCCCACACACAGAACCTTCTCCCTACTTTACCCCCCCTTCTTCTTTGGTCCCACCTAGCCCTTTCCTCCTCCCTACCTCGCGCTACGCTGATACTCGCCCCTACGTCACGGCGCTTTAGATGGAAGCCCCCACCACCAAGAACCCTGGGACTTGCTAGTACTGCAAAAACTGACATCCACCGCCCCCCGCCCCCTCGCTTTCAACCCCGCTCTGCTCCCTGCGCGACCCCTCTCTCCTCACCAGTCCTGCGTTTGGAGCTCAGTTATGATCAGCACCCCAACACCACCCCACCTCTAAACTCGCCCCGCCTGATGCGCCCTCAGAGACCTGGGACAAACACACACCAAAATCAGACAAATCGAACTACTACACCCGTCAAGACCCCCCCAACACAATCACAACTACAAACACCCACCCCTCAAGCAGAATCACCGAACTACCACACCAGGAAAACACAAAAACACCGGAATGGTTCCCACCAACAAAAACCCGTTTATCATCCCGGCATCTCCCCACAATGCCCCGTCGTGGTTCCCCCGCCTTCCTGTGCTCCTCGTGCACAGCCCATCGTTGCAGTTGCCTGCTTTCTTACAGCCCCAATCAAACGCAGGCCCCACCCCAACACACTGGCTGTTCTTCCACCACTATCCGTCATCCACTGTCCCCCCTACCGGCCCCGTAATGGAGAGTCTACCCCGCAAGCAGTTATTCGTCACTTTGGGGACCACTTCGCAAATACCAAACCCCCTGCCCTTTCTTCCACAAACACACATCCAAGACACACGCACACCCCTCGCCCCCCACCACCCCCCCCAACGTCCCCCACCCCCCTCCCCTCTCACCGCCCGCCCCGCCCCGCCCCCCCCCAGCCTCGCGGTATCCGCGACAAACACCTTTCTGTCCCCCACCGCACTGCCTACCCGCCGGCTCCCAAACTAACGCGCTCCACCGTAGCGCTAGATGGATTCCAACCAACCCACCACACACCCCCCCCCCAGCCCACACAAAGAAACACCACCCCACAACTCCACCCCCCCCCCCCCAACCCCCGCCCAACCCACCCCTCCAACTTCACCCGAGGCACCCCACCCCAAACCCACGCACACCAGCAACACCGACCCCCCCACATCCTATACCCCGATCCCAAATCTACCACGAACGCACACACCAGCCCCCCAACCCCAGCCCACCGCCCCCAAGACGCACATCAGAGACAGAGGCACTCCTAAAGAACTTACACCGAAAAGAGAAGGAAGTGTGGGTAAAGACCGCGGCAACGACCACCTGAGTACGCTGTAGTGAACGGCACAGAAAATCTGCCGCCCGCGTCCTTGGACCAGAAACATCCACTTGCCGTCAACAGCGAGCAAACAACCACCCAGAAGCAGACAAATGCGCGAATCGATTGGCCCAAGCGGTTGGAAAACAACCCAAACCCCCCCATGGTGTTTACTTCCTCAGAGCGTTGTACGGTTCCATAGCATAATAAGGTCGTTTACAGTTGCTGTGAACTGAAAAAAGTGAACTGTCATATGATCCTTATGGAACGGCAAGTGGACAAGGGTGTCGCATACCCATTGATTGTGTTTGGCGTTCGTGCACAAGAGAGTGAAGGAATGCGGGACATTTTTTTTCAGAAAAATCGATAACTGAAAAAATGTGAATATCATGCGAAAAGACGTACGAACCGAGATTACGAATATATCTAAATTTCTGTTATCATGTTTGTATAGAATCGGACGAAAACCCATGAATGTGTGATGAATGAGTGTGTAGATGACTGACTACTTTAGTTCAAGGTCTTTATTTTTATAGTCGTTCACTAGATTTATCTTCATTCCAATTACACTTTTTTTTTTTAAACAAAATGTGAATTTTGACATTTTAGACGCGAGAGGAGTATGAGTGAGAGAGAGAGAGAGAAAGAGATCGCGAGAGAGGAGAGAGAGAGAGAGAGAGAGAGAGAGAGAGACAGAGAAGAGACAGAGAGAGAGAGAGAGAGAGAAATAGAGAGACAGAGAGAGAGAGAGAGAGAGAGAGAGAGAGTGGGAGAAGAGCGAGAACTAATCTGTTCTCTTAATGACAGATGTTTAAAATCGGGAGGAAGGATTGAAAAAAAAAGTGAAACAGATTGAAGAAAAAAGTTCCAGCTTGCTTCTCCAATCTTTTTCCTACCCTTCTGTTTGTTTTCATTTCCTACAAAGCGTCTAACATACTACCCTTCCATTGAAAATGTTCAAAAGGGAGTGTGTGTGTTGTGTGTGTGTGTGGTGTTGTGTGGTGTGTGTGTGTGTGTGTTGTGTGTGTGCGTTTGTGCGCGCGCTCGCGCGGACTGCGCGTGCACGTGTGTGTGCGTGTGTGTGTGTACCAACGCGGCAGTGCGGTCGGGTGTGTGCTATGGTGCACGTGTGTGTTCTGCACGATTATTCGTATGTTTAAACCCAAAAACATATATACCTAATCTAATTTGTTCACAAAAATTGAAAACAGATCCTGAAACAGCACTCGACTAATCCAAATAATTTTTCGAATTCCCCACTCCTGAATACTGTCTATTAAAATGATTAATCCAGTTAGGTGTCCACTACATCCTCACGATGGAAAAACACAGAATCGAGTTATTCATGCATCGGAAACAACTTGATTTCGTTAAATCAAAGACCCGTGATGATTGTTCAGAGTGAACTTCAGAAGAATTGAGCGTAAGTAAGAATGTGTAATTTGCTCGTGAAGAAAATCAGCCAGGAAAGAAATCCTCTTGATTGCATTTTGAAACGGTTAGCAAGTTCTAACCCGTGCTGCGCGAACGCGCGTGTGGGCGGCGCGCGCGCGTGCGCACGCACACACACACACACACACACACGCACACACACACACACCACACACACACGCGCAGGCACGCACGCACGCACGCACGCACGCGCGCGCGCACGCACTCACGCACGCACGCACGCACGACACGCACGCTCGCTCGCGCGCGCACGCACGCACGCACGCACGCTCGCTCGCTCGCTCGCTCGTTCGCTCACTCACTCACGCACGCAAACACGCGCAACGCACGCACGCACGCACGCACGCACACATCTTTTTAAGTTTAAATGGAAGGAAAGTGTGCACTGTGATTGGTAGGATGAGACTGTCTCAGTCTTGCCAATCACGCAATCTATCGATCTCTGAGTGCAGGTAATCATCGCCAAACCACAGAGCGAGGGAGACGGTCGTGTTCCCATCATCTCGTGACGTCAGTCAGTCCGGAAATCACGTGGTGTCTCAGGCTACTGAAGGGAGACAGACCACATAAGACAGGGTCCGACTGTGTTCTCTTTCCTGCTTGTGTTTCGATTTGGTACACAACTGATTCTGTTTAAAACTGTAAACATTTTTGATAGGAAGAAAGAAAGAAAAGAAACACAAAGAGAAAGAAACAGAGGAATACAAGAAGAAAAAAACACTAAAGAACATATGTGATACACCGGAACGACGTGTGAACAGAAGACATAGTGATGCCAGTGAATGTTTGCATGGAGGGATGGACAGATGGGTGGGTACATTTCACTGGCGGAACATAATCTCTGTCTCTTAAAAAGGAGGGAGAGAGAGAGAGAGAGAGAGAGAGAGAGAGAGAGAGAGAGAGAGAGAGAGAGAGGCCACACGCCGCATTTAGGATTATACGCTTAAACACTATATAATCCATTTGAGCATTTTGAGGCCTACCATAAGTTTGAGCCAGCATTTAACATTAAACTGATAACTAATCAAAAGAACGACTCTCCACCAATTGTTTCCCATGTTTGGGGGGATTTCCACCGATGAAATTACGTACAGTCTTCAAATGCTTAACCTTCTCCTTAGTTGACGTCACATTTCAGGTTTTTGCATTCACCCGTGACGCTATCTTTACCCCATCTAGAAGCCCCGTTTCTTGATTTTTTGTCTGTCTGCTCAGAACTACCTGGTGTGTACCTTGATGGCCATATGAAAGAAAATGAGGAGTATAAACTTTCAGACTCATAAACAATCTCAAAACAGTCTAATTGCACCAGTCTTTAAATACTCGACTCCTTAAGTAAGGCCTTAAATTTTTGGTCTGCAGCCAGTGAGAGAGAAGCGTGCTGGGCTCTGATTGACCGTCTGTGCATTTTTGCTTTAAAGTCTAACCATCATGCGTTCACCCAAGGAATATAATCATCGCCAGAGCTCAGAGCGAGTCAGGTTGGCTA
The DNA here is from genome assembly GCA_016801955.1 of Conus betulinus. NCBI lineage: Eukaryota > Metazoa > Mollusca > Gastropoda > Neogastropoda > Conidae > Conus > Conus betulinus. Next base: position 187,806 of record JADBJO010002945.1, on the reverse strand, counting down.
CGACCCTATGCATCGCTCTGCAGCATATCATTGTGGTCCCCAGTGTCCTGACTACATATTTAACACGAAATGGGGTACTGCCCGAGTATCTTCTTTCTCTCCTTTGCAAGCAGGCTTTGCCACACAACTGATTTTCTGGACACTGGTAATGTTGCACATGAGAATCGGGAGAAAAAGCCAAGTAGACAAAAAGAACTGTAAAAAAAAATGTTAGGTCTCCAAGGGCAGATAATTGTCGCCAGAGCTCCAAGCGAGCATGTTCCCAGGCTCATGCGATGTCAATCAGGAAAGTGAGTGGTCCCCTGG
>JADBJO010002945.1:177500-185000 GCA_016801955.1 Conus betulinus | reverse complement strand
ATATCTGTCTGTCTGTCTATCTATCTATCTGTTTATTTCTATATCTAAGTATCCATCCGCCTATCTATCTACGTAACTATATGTCTATCCATCCATCTGTCTATCTATTTATCTATCTGTCTACCTATTTATCATGTATCTGGTGATGTAAACGCAGTATAATTCTATATGTCAATATGGGCGATCTTGTCTTCAGTCTGTCCACCCTTCCATCTCTCCATCTTGTTCCCTTTCAGAGCTAGCTACGTTCTTAGCTATAGGTGTTTTTAAGGAGGTGGGGGTGGGGAGGGGGTGTTAAGAGGAGTTTGTGTTTCTTTCTTGTTGTTTTTTTTAGATGTGTTGATGTAGCCATACCTTTCATATTCTATGTGAATCCGATTTAAGGTTTTCTCACATTTTTGCATGCACATAAAGAAACATTGGCTTGTGATTTTGTCGCCTTGTTTGCTTTGGCATATTTCCTAGTGGTCAGCCGTGGTTTACCTAGTGTAATCAGTTTCACTTTACAGCTCACGTAGTCTGTGTAACAGACGTCACAATAATCTCATCAGCTTCTGTATTATTCTTGAAGTTTAACGGATACGTAAAATGTCATGTAACATACACGCTTGTGTTTGAATGACCTGTTTTATTCACTATTCAGGCCCCTGTCTGGTGTGCAAGTTGTTCTCAAGCCTTATGGATTTTTTTTGTCAGTTATCAAGACTGATACACTAATTCGATGGACATCTATCCACTTTATGTTTACAGAAGATGGCGGAATAGAAATGAACACGGAGGGATGGGGGAAGGCATGATGTTGGATGGTTAGATGGGTTTCGGTGTTCAAATAAATTTACACGTAATACAACGCAACACAGCTGCAGGTGTTAATTATAAAAAAAAAAGGACAAAGAGCGCTCCCATTCTTGATAGTGTCGGTGTTTCTATACTCCGATTTTGTTTCTTTTCCATTAAAAAACGGGTGGAAGAGAGTATGTGTGTGGGAGGGTTGGTGGAAGCCTGGGGTACACATACATTCAGCGAAGTTGTTCACTACTTGAGTGGACAAGCGAACGGATGTCTGTTTGTGAACATATGAGAGAGTGAATGAGCCATGTCGATCAGGTTATCGTGCGGCTGGTCCATCAAATGACCAAGCGATCGACCAAACAAACTGACTAACCAATTGACCGATTGATTGATTGCTTGCTTACTCTGTGATAGCGTCAGACCGAAAGACGTTGATTCCACTCAGATTCAATCAGTGCCGTCCAGAATCTAGGTCCAGACTTGGCCCTGGTCCAGGCAGTCCCAAACTATCCCTTTATGGCAAGTGCTTGGAGCACCTGCTGCTTTGATCTCATTCTGGGGAGAGGATATTGCTGTTGATGCTTCCAGAAATTCATTACGCAGACACAGTGAGAAAGGTCAATTCGGAAAATGTGCAACGAGGGATGAAGGTTTGTGTTACTTTCAGCGGTGTTGGTCTTCTTGGGCTGAAAGTGATTGAATGAGGAAAACTATTAGGGAAAAATTCATAGATAATAAAAGGCTAAGAATGTGTGAGTATGTGAATAGATCAATATTTTTTTAAGAACATGCTTTTTTTCATTTTATATAAAGAATAAGGTCGAAATGAGTTCATGAATTCATGAATTGTTGTGTAGGTAACTGACAGTTTCAGCACAGGCTGTTTTTTTTAATCGGTCACTGAATATACAAAGCATTCCAGTTACACTTCTTTTTACATCAAATGTAAATTTTGTAAGCTCTCAGAGAGAGAGAGAGAGAGAGAGAGAGAGAGAGAGAGAGAGAGAGAGAGAGCTCTCAAACTCAAAACTCAAACAGTTTAATTGCAAAGGCCACCGACCTATCTGCAATGAGGTCAAGAACAAAAGTAGAACACACACGCGCGCGCTCGGTGCATATACTGAAAATTATGAAAGGAAATATTTGCATAACAAAATGTTCTTCCTGAAATTATCTGGCATTTGTGTGTTAACTGATAACAGTTCCTCTCTTCGTTTTAGTGCTTTAAAAATGAACATAGCTACAGAGCGAGTTACAATTCTCTTTTCATTTGCAGTAAAAGAAGCAATGACACTTGATGAACATTTCTAGTGTGAGGCAAAATGTATTTATCTCTTAAATCTTTATAGGATGGACAAACAATCAAAAAATGTATTTCGTTCTCAATTTGGTTACAGAATGGACAGTTTTGGGAGTTTAGTGTATATCTTTGATAGACATTCAAATCACTAATACCAAGTCGAAATCTCACGAACACTTTGCAAATTTAGGAATTGTAATATCAGTTGAATATTTCTCAGGCTGCCATAAGGATTTTAAGGAACAATATGTTGACACTTCGATTTCAAGTACATTGAAATAAAAATGATTTTCCATTTCATATGCTTGTTTTGGTAGTCTAGTGAGTGGCAGCTTTTTTTTCAATTTGACCAGTAGCGCACTGATTTTATTGCACCATCTACATACAAAAGATGCCTTCCTAGCTCACCGTATGCCATTGTATTTGGGGTATTCGGGTGTACATTTGAAAAGCATGCAAACAAGTGAGAGAGAGAGAGAGAGAGAGAGAGAGAGAGAGAGAGAGAGAGAGAGAGAGAGAGAGAGAGACCTGGCTTTTCTCTAGTGACAGATATTATTATAGAAAGAGAGGAATGGGTAAAAAGTATATTAGCTTGCTTCTCTGTCTTTTTCATCCGCTCATGTTTTTGGCTGAATGTCTAGCAACGTTTTTTTCTGCATGACTATATGTATATCTAGACCCAGTATTTTAAGACCTACGAACCTAATTTAGTTTGGGTCACACGAATCCAGATCGATTCTGAAAGGCAGCCTCCCAAATTGAATGATAAATGGAATTCCCCACTCCTCAGTGCCTTCAATGAAAACGGTCAATCCAATTATCTATCCTTCAGGTCCTCCCTATGAAAACACAGAATCGAGTGACGCATACCCCAGGCTAAAAACAACATTATTGTTCTATAACCCGATGACTGTAAGCACTTTGAAAAATGGTAGTGGTGGTGTAACTTGCAGAAAGTAAGAGAATCATCCTGGAAAGAAATCATCGTAATGTATAATAAAGTGGTTAGTAAGTTCCAACACACTCGTGTGAAGTCCGTTTTGCACACACACACACACACACACACACACACACACACACACACACTTTTTTTGAACGTTTCAATAGAAGGGCAGTGTGTTGGAGTGGTAGGAGAGCACTGCCTCCGCCATCCTTCTTCAATAGTCACGCCGTCTGGCGATCTGTAAAGGCAGATACTCGTCGCAAGAATTCAGACCAAAGTAAACGTGTCGCCATCCTTGCGTGACGTCGGTCAGTCCGGAAATCACAATCAAGCCATCTGGCGATCTGCAAGGGCAGACAATCATTGCCAGACCTTTCAACAACATGGAAGTGTTCCTCTGCTCGTGTGACGTCGGTGATTCGGACAGCATGTGGTTTCAAGGTTCATGGCGACAGACCGACCACAGAACGAGTACTCCCAGATGGTCTTTCTTTTGCCATTTGTGTTTCGTTTTGGCCACACAACTGATTATGTTCAGTCTGGAAATATAATCGATGGAAAATAAGAAAGAAAAGTAAGGGAAGAAGTAGACGAAGGAAATGAGAAGTAAAGAAAGCATGGCGAAAGAACAAACGACTATGGATAAGAGAAAGTGAAGCTGATGGATGATTGGATGGACGGTTGGAAAGACGGGCACACTGGCAGAAAAGGAGAAGCAGAGAGAGAAGAAGACAGCTGGATGGCAGAGAAAGTGAAGTGATGGATGAGTGGAGGGGAAGGGAAGGAGGAGACGGGAAGAAGGAGGAGGGCGAGAAAAGATCCATCTCTTAAAGATGCAGAGAGAGATAGAGAGAGAGAGAGAGAGATGAGGAGATGGAGGGTTGGAGTGAGAGAGGGCAGAGAGAGAGAGATCTCTTCGGAGAGAGAGAGAGAGAGAGAGAGAGAGAGAGAGAGAGAGATGTGGAGAGAGAGAGAGAGGAGAGAGAGAGAGAGAGAGAGTGAGTTTGCCAGTGACAGTGGCTGTAGTTTGCTTTGAAGTCACGCCATCAACCTCGGCAGATAATCATCACGAGGGCTCAGAATGCTGCAGACCAGTTCGCACTCTCATGCATGAGTCAGGAGGAAATCACATGGTCTCCAGGGTCCTGACGATAGATTGACTAGAGAATAGGACACTGTCTGAATATCTCTTTTCTCCCATTTCCAAGCAGTTTTCACTGCATTACTCATTTCTGGAAACTTTGAACGTTATGCATGAGGATCAGTTTAAACCCAAGAAGAAGAAAGGTTAGAAAGAGACCCCAAGGACAGATAATTGTCGGCGGAGCTCCGAGTGAGGCCAGTATTTTCCAAGGCTCAAGCGACGTCAGTCATCCTGGAAAGTTGGGGTGGTTCCCCAGCGTCCACATAACACACTGACCACAGCATGGAGCACTGCCTGTGTCTATCCCTGTTTCCAAACATCTGTTTGAACTCAGCTGATTCTGGAAATTTTGCGAAGAAACCAGATTCTATAGGAAAGGGAAGTGAAGGGTGGAAAAAAAAGAGTGTTAGACAGACGAACTGACAGGCAGACAGACAGACAGGATAAATGAATGAATGAATGAATGAATGAATGAATGAATGAATGAATGAATGAATGAATGAATGAATGAATGAATGAATGAATGAAATAAAGTGAGAAATACATAGAGAAAGGGGGAATGCAATGAAGGGAATACTATAGGAAGTAAGAACAACGAAATTTACGAGAATATAAGAGCGCCTTTAAAAAAGTGTTCGGAAGATGAAATGTATGAGCTTGAAATCGACGCGATCTCTGAATGGAAACTTCACTTTGGTCTGGAGAAAAGGACGACGAAAGCTTTCGTAGGTCTTCGGTGCGTCGGTGGAATTTACTCGCAGCAGATACGTTGTAAGTTTGTTTCTGTGGGAAAATGTCATTACCTTGTGTAAGACTTCAAAACATGTTTGGATCTCTCTCTCTCTCTCTCTCTCTCTCTCTCTCTCTCTCTCTCTCTCTCTCTCTCTCTCTCTCTCTCTCTCTCTCTCATTCAACGTCCAACCGACGATCACAAGCTACATTACAGAAATGCAGACAGATCACAAGCTACATTACAGAAATGCAGACCTTCGCAGGCCTGTAGGGGTGGCCAGAAAATGAGATCAGACAGTGTGGAGAATCAGAATACCCTCTTTCAACACAGCTAGGGGCTTGTTGGAAATACAAGTTGAGTTGGAGATGAGAGTGAAGTCTGGATCAAAATTTTCCTCTCACTGTTGAGACTGAGTTACGGCTGTCCAGACTGAGTTACAGATTTGAAGATAGTAGAAACATGGATATATTTGTCGTTGTTGTCATCGTTGTCCTTGTCCTTGTTTGTTCCCGTCGTCGTGGTCTTGTTGTTGCTGTTGTTGTTGTTGTTGCTGTCGTCGTCGTTGTTGTCGTTGTTGTGTGTTCTTTTACTCATACATGCTTAAAAATATTAGCAATTCATTCGTTGCTCATTTTTTTTTTCTTCTTCGGCCTTGGAACAAAGATCACATACATAGTGTATTAGCAGTTTTTGACATCAATTAACTACTCTAAATAAACTTGGCATACAGATGCAGCATGAGACATTCTCATAAATGGCCTCGAGGCCTCATCTATTGATTTTCTCTAAAGTAGAAATTAAAATACCTTGGATATATAGGATGATTTAGTCACATTGATGACAGGTATTTGGTCAGTCGCTCAGTCATCTCTTTCAAACGTGTTTCTTGTAATGAGATTTGACAAATGGGTAGTCATTCATACATTTGATATAAGCTAAAGCATGAAAAGTTCACATTTTGTTCTCACATGAAAACTGCACTGATTCGTAGGAATAGAGTTCTCGAAGCAAGGAAGCAAGTAGATCGTTCTCGTCTCAGATTTATTTGAGCATTCTTCCCTTTACTGTTTGTTGGTCCCGTGCTTTGCATGCGTGGAGCGTTTGTAGAAATAAAAAAAACCCTGACAACTACAACTGAACTTAATACCAGAAAACATTCTAGTGAACAAACGATAAATACCAGACAGTTTTAGCAACTCTTAACAGAAACAGATACCCTTGTTCTCACAGAAGCAGAGCAAACGAGAACCATAGTCTCAGCAGACAGACAGTCGGAACAAACAAGAAGCAGAGACTAAGGACTGCCGCATAAAGCAGCCCACATTGTGGTGTGGGGGGGGAGAAAGGTGGAGTGAGCAATGAATTTGAAAGGGGGGTTGGAAAGCTAAATGGTGTTCAACCTGGGGCTGTGGTGTGGAATGGGGAGTTCACACCTGCACTGTGAGGAGCATGAATTTGAAAGGGGTTGGAAAGCAAATCTCTGTTCACACCTGCAGCTGTTGTCATGATTTCTCCTGGGTCTCTCACAGTCTCTCTGGAACTCTCTCTCTCTCTCTCTCTCTCCTCTCTCTCTCTCTCTCTCTCTCTCTCTCTCTCTCTCTCTCTCTCTCTCTCTCTCTCTCTCTCTCTCTCTCTCTCCCTCCCTCCCTCCCTCTCTCTCTCTCTCTCTCCTCCCTCCCTCCCTCTCTCTCTCTCTCTCCTCCCTCCTCTCTCTCTCTCTCTCTCTCTCTCTCTCTCTCTCTCTCTCTCTCTCTCTCCTTTTTCATCAACAACCTTTAAAATTATTAAATTAATACAATTGTTGACACTCACAAACCCTGATAAATGACTTAGAATTTAGAACAGGCAAATCCGTGAATAATATAACTGTAATGATGACCGTGAATAATATAAACTGTTATGATGACTGCAAGGGGTTAAGCCAGTAACGGGAAGTAAGTAACAAGGTACAGGAGGGTAGGGGAAGAGAGGGCATACCTGACTGAGTTCGAAATAAATGCAACTTTTACATAACACTTCTATTTGTTTCAGAGCCAAGACTGCAAAAAAGGCAAGGGACCTAGTACCTGGCTTTGAGGGCAAGTTCCAAAGTCTATAGCTCTCGTTGTTGCTGACACACCCAGAGGCCTACATACTTCCCTTACAACGTTGCAAAAGGTTTGTTTGATTGGTTGGAGAAAGACATTGAAAGAAAGGAAATAATCTCTCTCTTATTTTTTTTCATCGCCCCCCCCCCCCCCCTTATCCACTTTCTCTCTCTCTTTCTCTCTGTCTCTGTCTCTGTCTCTGTCTGTCTGTCTGTCTGTCTGTCTGTCTCTCTCTCTCTCTCTCTCTCTCTCTCTCTCTCTCTCTCTCTCTCTCTCTGACTTTGGAGTCATTCAGTACAGTGATAGAATGCAATACAGGTGGAGGTCGTATAATAGCAATGGGTGGAGAGTTGTCTATAACGTGGATGTTTCTGTACCCTCTTTGTTTCTTTTTAAGCAGAGAGATGGTCGAGAGTGTGCATGGGAGGATGGGTAAAAGGCAGGGCTACACATATATTCAGATAATGCATTGACTCCTTGAGTGAATGAGTGAATGTTAAG
>JADBJO010002945.1:122500-170000 GCA_016801955.1 Conus betulinus | reverse complement strand
TGAGCTTAAAAATCTGTCCATTTTCCTTTAATTGAAAGTTCCCTTTGCTCTGCAAATAAGGAAGGTCAAAACCAGCTCTAAAATATCTTTGATGTTCAGATGCTTCTTACTGCTCAGATTATATTAAGTTTCTTAGAGAGCCAAAATTTGATTTCCATGTTCTTCGGAGAGCTCTCTCTCTCTCTCTCTCTCTCTCTCTCTCTCTCTCTCTCTCTCTCTCTCTCTCTTCTTCTTCTTCTTCTTCTTCTTCTTCTTCTTCTTTTCTCTTCTTCTCTATATTAAAACAAGTAGCTTTATATCTCTATAAGTTTGTTCAAAACCATATATCCTGTTTCCGACAATTGTATCAGATCTGAACCCTGCGCAGTGTAAGGAACTTTGGCCTTGCTTGAGAAAAAGATTGTTCTTGTTGTATCCCTCAGTCTAGTTCTCTCTTTCCGATTTTGTGCACCTCTTTTCCTCCATTCAAATTTTTCTCTCTCTTTTTCTTTCGGTCTCTGTCTGCATCTCCATTTCCATCTCCGTCTCTGTCTCTGCCGGTCTGTTTCTCTCTCTCTCTCTCTCTCTCTCTCTCTCTCTCTCTCTCTCTCTCTCTCTCTCATCCTTCGTTCTCATTCCACATCAGAGCAAAAAAGATGAACAGAAATTCAGCCATTCACATGCCCGTGGAGACGGCCAGGGATTTAGATCAGACAGAGCGAGCGGGGAATCAAAAGACCCTCTTTTAACACAGCCAGGGGCTGGCGTGAAATGCAAGCAACACAAGCTGGAAACCTCTGTGAACTGTGGATGACAGGCTCCATTCACTACGGAGAGAGGGCCAGACAGGGTTAGGCTTTCAAACAGAGTGGAACCTTGAGTAGTACTTTATAGCTGTCTTTCATTCTTTTTTTTTTCAAACTCTCGAATATTTATTAAAAAGTGTTATGCAAATTATTTTGATCTGTTTACATTGGGCATTGAATACAGTTACAACGGAAATAATGTTTAACACTTTGTAGTTTCCAACACAACGTCACTGATCTACTCAAAGATTACGTACATATGCGACATGAATAATTCTCAGAAATGACCTTATGTAATGATCTTCTCCGAATCAGGTCATCTGCTGCCCTCTGCCAAACAGGACGATTCAAAGTCATTCAATTGTCCTGTTGGGCTGAGAATGTCTTACGTTTATTTCTGGTGGGATCTGAAGTAAGCATGTACTTGAATAGTCTTTCACGTATGAGACATTCAAAATGACTTTGACTACATGGAGTATGCAAACCGCTGAATCACCCCTTACATTTATTCCTGGTGAGATCTGGAGTGGGCACGTACCTGAACAGGCTGTCACGTATCAAACATTTACCTGAGTGTTGGATTCGTATTCTGTTCTAACACGTGAAGAGTCGACAGGTTCCTATGGGTAATAATCACGCTGGGAAAGCAGGTAAATCCCAGGTCCTATGTTTTTTCTTCTAGTCTCATATGGGATAAACTTCCTTCTCTTCACTAGACATTGAGTGTTGGAGGAGGGGGAGAGATTAAACTTACATGATAAACTGTGTTATGCATGATGACAACACCAATTTTACTTACCGTAAGCAACCATTCTAAAGAAAATCTACTGTTAAAGAAAATTCACACACGCGCAGATTAAACAAAAAATGAATAGAAGACGTTAAAAAACAAATCCTGTAGCTCAGAGAAATGATATATACATCCTTATTCCTAGAGAAGCAGATGACTAGAACAAACAAGAAGCAGAGTCTACAGATGTGTCTCTGTAAAGAAGGAGGAGAGAGAGTAGTGTGGAGAGAGAGAGAGTTGGAGAGAGAGAGAGAGAGGAGAGAGAGAGAGAGAGAGAGAGAGAGAGAGAGAGAGAGATCAGTGCCATCTTTGGATGAAAACATCCACTTGCTATGGAGCAAAGACCAAAGAAAGATCGGATGCCAAAGGAGTTCGGAGAGTAAATGGTGTTTGCTCCTTGCCACTATAGTGGTTAATTTCTCCAGGGTGTCACCGTGATTTCTGGAACGTGTTTGTCATAGGAGACTTAAAAACTCTCTCTCTCTAGCTCTCTCTCTCTCTCTCTCTAGTTCTCTCTCTCTCTGTCTCTCTCTCTCCCCCCTCTCTCTCTCTCTCTCTTTCTCTCTCTCTCTCTCTCTCTCTCTCTCTCTCTCTCTCTCTCTCTCTCAACAATCTATTTTTTTACAGGGCCAATTAGCAGACGTCCACAAACAGAGATATAACTTGAAGTTTCGAACAGTGGAACTAAATAACGATATAACTTGAAGTTTCGAGCAGTGGAACTAAATAACGATAATTCTTTTACAGTATTCGAGAAGGGCTGGAGTGGAAAGGGTTTTTAGTGAGGCAGGAGTGTAGGAAGGGAAAGGGTGCAATACGTAATTCGGCTTTCAAATCAAAGCAACTTTAAGATAAAAATTCGCTTTCAAGCCAAGTCTACAACAAACAAAAAGAACGGCTTTCAAGAGGGAAGAGAAATCTAGACATCTCGTTGTAGCTAGGACATCTAGGGGAACTTAAATGCACCGTGCACGTGCTTGTGTTACAAATTGCGAATTGAACCGATTGCATGATTCAGAGAAAGAGAAGCGAAAGAAAGGAAATGTTCTGTCTATTTACCCTCTTTTCTGGTCTCCACCCCCTCCCTACCTTGTTCTTCTTCTTCTTCTTCTTCTTCTTCTTCTGTACCTTTTACTTCTCGCCCTACGCATCTGTTTTTTTTTTCTGTCTGTATTTCTACGCAGTCATTGTATCTGTCTGTCTGTCCCGTCTAACTGTCTATCTATATTTGTCTGTCTGTCTGTTTGTCTATCCTTCTGTCTGTCTGTCTGTCTGCCTGTCTGTCTGTCGGTCGATCTGCCTGTCTATCCGTATATATGCGTCTCTCTGTACTCATGTATGTCTACTGATCTGTCTTATGTGTCTACCTACCTGTCTATTGACGAAAGTGTGTGTCCTGCTGCACGTCTGTCTGTATAATCTATTTGCCTATTCTGTTTCAGTCCTTCCACGTTTCCATTAATCTGCCTTTGGGCTATCTACTTCTCAGTACACTTAGCTGTTTTTTTTTTTGTTTGTTGTTTTGTTTTTTTTTTGTTGTTGTCGTTTTTTGCGCTGATTTCTGACTCGAGTTACGAGTGTAACCATATTTGCCATTGTCTGCAATAATCAGACATTGGCTTGTCATTGAGATTTATTGTCTTGCCAGCTTTCGCAGGTTTTCAAATATTAAGTCGTTGTTTGACTTCCACAGTGTCACGTGGCAGCTAACTTTGAAAACATTTTACAGCGCACCAAGTGCGCGCTACACAGGTTACACTAAATTCGTTGGCTTTCACCGTAGTATAATGCTGGACGTTTAAGGGACATATGAAATATTTCGTGATCTATACACTTGTATTTTGTACCATATTTTTAACCACCACCATGGAGACGCCTGTCTGCCTAATTGTGTTTTGAATCCACGTTGTTTCTTTCCAACAATAACCAATGCTGATTTTTTTTTATTTGATTAATTTGGTAGCATTTGTCCAATGTATATTCAACGGAAGGTGGAAGAAGAAAAGGGGACATTAGATGAGTGAAGCAGGGCGATGTTCACGTCACGTGACATGTTTGTATATTAAACGTCGTGGATACTATAAAGCAGTATGATTCAGTGCTCAGGAAACAGTTGTTGACGTTTACAGGACATTGTATCAGCAGTGTGTGTGTGTGTGTGTGTGTGTGTGTGTGTGTGTGTGTGTGTGGGGGTGAGTGGGTGGGTGGGTGTACAGAAAGCGAGACGAGGCACGTGAAATCCTGTCATGATTTGCCATGTTTTGTCATCGAATACACATATAACCCAGCCACACATATACCCCAGCTTAAGTGGTTGACAGAGTGAAAGAGCAAATGAGAGTATGGTAAGTGAGTGAATAAGCAGCAGAGTTAATGAACGATGTAGGTCAGCTGGTCAGTCAGTGGACTAATCAAATGACCAACCAATCGACCAGAACGACTGCCTAATAATTGATCCACAGATTGACTGCTCACTGCGGGATAGCATCAGACCAAAGGAGGCTGATTTCGTTCAGATGCAATCATCACTGTCAAAGCACGGTTCCAGAGATGCCCCTGGTCGGGCTTTACCCCGAAATGTCACTTTACAGCAAATGCTTGGCACGCGCTTGCCGCTGTAATCTATTTACAGACGCAGATATGGCCGTTGATGCTTCTAGAAATTCGTCGCCTTAGCACAGTAAGAATGGCCCGTCTGACAGGGGAATGTAACGGAGAAAGAGCGGTGGTGTTGCGTTGGATGGTGGTGGTGTTCTTGTGCTGGACGTTGATGGAATGAGGGAAAGTATTCAGATAAATGTGTGAATGAAAAGCGTGTGAGTAAGCAGATACATCGATATTTATTCGAAAAACTTACAATTGTCATTTCATCAAAGAAGAAAATCAAATGAGTTATGAAACAAAGAATGAATGTGTAATAACTGAGCTGTTTCAGCTCGGGAGCTGTCCGTTTTACAATTAGTCATTGGATGTTCGCATCATTCCAGGTACACTTTTTATCTATAACAAAACCTACATTTCCTACGCTGAGAGAGAAAGAGAGAGAGAAAGATTGAGAGACAGAGAGAGAGGGGGGGCAGAGACAGAGTGAGAGAGAGAGAACGGAAGGGGGGAGGGAAAGAATTGCCCTTTGCTCCAATAATAAGGAATATTAGGAAAGAGGGCTGATAAAAGACGAAGGTATGAATGGAATTTATAAACTTGCTTTCCCATTTTTTTTTCTTACCCCCCCCCCCCCCCCCCCCCCACCTCCCCACCCGCATCCCCTTCCTTTTGTTCCGACAGAATGCCCAACCATAACTGTTCGTGCATGACTGCCCGTGTGACTGGACCCATTAATATCCCAAGACGTATGTACATAAACGTGTACCTAATCTACATTATGTCACGCGAACCTAGTGTGACCTTAAACAGCAGTCGTCCAGTCCCAAGTAATGAATGAAAAATTTACCAGTCATTAGTTCTATCAATGAAAATGATGAATCCAGTCATTTATCCTCCGGCTCCTCCTTATGAAAACAAAGAATCAGTCAGCCTTGCATCACGCTGAAATAGCATCATCATTATTTCAAGAACCCGCTGGTTCTATGGATTTGGGGAAATGGCGGTAATGTAATTTGCTCGTAGCAGAAGAAATCGGCGGGAATGAAATCCCTTAACGTATTATAAAACGGCAGAAAAAAATGGGATGAGAAGATAAATCGAAAAGAAAGTTATGTTGGCGAATCTATGCACACTCATTCAGCTTGCTCTCTCTCTCTCTCTCTCTCTCTCTCTCTCTCTCTCTCTCTCTCTCTCTCTCTCTCTCTCTCTCTCTCTCTCTCTTAACATTTCAGTGGAAAAATCGTATACGACATAAGTGGTAAAAGGACAATATGTTTGCCATCCTGTCCTTCAAGGACAGATAATCATAGCCAGGACTCAGAGCAAGGCAGGCGTTTTCCTCCCCTCACGCGACGTCGGTTAACTCAAAAATCATGTGGTCTCCCAGGCCTTGATAATAGACTAACTGAATGAGTTTCTTCCCTTTTCCCATCTGCAAGCAGTTCTCACTGTACTGCTAATGCTGTTGAAACTTTGAACATTGTAGATGGGAGGGGGGGGGGGTACAAAGACTTACAGACGGGAATGAGGGAAGAAATTGTTCCGTAAACAAAAGAAGTACAAAGAACAGAATGACGAAAGAATACAAGACCGAGAAAAAATAGAAGATAAATGGAGAGACAAGTGGGATGATGGGTAGACTAACAGAGACACCCGTCACCTAAAATGCAGAGAAGAGGGGGGAGACAGACAGACAGACAGAGAAGCCAAGGCAACAACAAGACAAAGCAAAACAAAGCAAAACAATTACCCACGGTGACTTTCTTTATGCTGCTGCTGTCGCCCAAATGAGAAAAAATGCAACAATTACACTATATAATTTCAACATCAGGAACATATAACTGAGAACAAATATCCACCTCTTGACAGATGAATTATGAACAAAGAAATAAATCTACGAAATACACATTAAGAGAACAGATAAACAAACGGACAGTAAAAAGAAACGATGGGCAGAGAAAAAAAAAATAGACAGACAGACAGACAGAACGACGGACATACAGACGAACAGACAGGCAAACTGATAGAGACAAGAGACACAGACACAGTGAGAGACAAACAGACAGAGGGGGAAGGATGGAGAAGACACAGAGAGACAGATACAGGAAGAAGATTGGTAGGCACAGGGACAGACGGGCCAGAAGACACACAGAATCATTGATAGTGTGTCAAGGGGTGGGGATGTTTTTTTTTTTCCATGTAAACTTACAGATGATGAGTCCTTACATTCTTTATATCTTTACTAGAGGAGTAATTATTGAAATAATATAACGATATCGCTTGTTATGTAGCAGAAATTTTTTGAATCATATTACAACCATTCCTCATATTATTTTGTGCATCAGTTTCCTCTGTGTGTCAGTGTAAGATGTTTAGAGACAAACTCTGCTGTTGTCAACGAGCTAGATTTCATAGTAAAAAAAAACGATAACTTCGAACGAATGGTTTTTCATACGTCATCACTATATCCCTATCTCTCAGAACAGTGATGAATAATCTATTGCTGATAGTACACGGGCATGAAAGAACTACTTTCTAAGGCTGAGCTAAAGGAATGTTGACTTAACTGGCAAATATATTTATCCGACGTAAACCGTTATGTACAATTAGACTTGTGTGTTTGTAAAAGTGAGTTTCCTCAATCACATTGTCTCCAATACAGATAATTCGGGAGAATGTTGCGTCGTCTCATGATCTGAGTCACTTCTCATTTTCACACCTTCCCGAAGACTCCGCTGGTTCTCTGAACTCGTTTCCTACCATTATTCACACTGAAAGCAAAGACCATGGGCGAAACGTCTTCCTCTTTCCAAGCGCCAACTACATGAGACAAACTACATCCGTCCGTCTCTCAGACCCAGGTATTCTCTCACGACATCCAAGACAGGCTCAGAAAGCTACCTCTTGGTAAGAAGTGTTGTAAACTTGTACGATGTCTTCACTATCATATGTAGAGAATGTTTGAATATGGTTAGGTCTATTTGAGTATCAAGCATACATCGCTGTATATGTTAAGTATGAGGCGATGAATGTTTCAATGTAAATCAAACTGTGACTTTTATTATGCATCATGAATAGATATCTAGAAGCTGTCATAACAGATATCACATACTGTTATCGTTAACGTTGTATTGTAATTATTACGTTTTGATGTTTCTGGCTTGCAGTCATGTGTAAACACCATACGCTTCTCTTAGAGACAGACAGACAGACAGACAGAGCATGTGTTTGTTTGCATGTATGGGTGCGCGCGTGTGTGCACGCACGCATGTTTGTGTGTGTGTGTGTGTGTGTGTGTGTGTGTGGTGTGTGTGTGTGTGTGTGTGTGGTGTGTGGGTGAGTGTGTGTGTGTGTGTGTGTGTGTGTGTGTGTGTGTGTGTGTGTGTGTGTTCCTTGCCCCCCTCTTGATCTATTCATGAGACCAGTAAGGGACATCTATGCAGTCCTCTTCTTCTGAATCACGCCATCTGGCGATCTCCGAGGACAGATACTCATCGCCAGAGCTTCGAGCAAGACGAGCGTGTTCCGCGTCTCACGCAACGTCAGTCCGCTTGGACAGTGCGTGGTTCCCAGGGCCCTCACAACAGATTGACTGCATCATGGTGCATGGCCAGTGCCTCTTTCTGTTTGCAAATCTCTATCAGCGATCAGCTGATTGTAAAAAGATTCTCAAGAAAGCAGTAGCTAGAGAAAGGGAAAGTGAAGATGGAAGAAAGGACTGGCGTACTCACAGATGGACAGGCTGACAGGCAGATATTTAAACAAGAAGAAGAGAGAAGAAAAGACATACACACAGAAAGCGGAAAGGGGTGGGGTGGGGGGGGGGGGGAGAAACTAAGAAAGTAAGAAAAGTACAACCACAATAGAAATCAACAGAGGATCTGAATTGAAAATAAAACAAAGGCGTATGATTGGATGGGTGACTGGACAGACGAAAGGACAAACAACTGACAAGCAGAGAGATCCATCTCGTAAAATACAGAAGCAAGTCTTGTGTTAAGAGACCTTTTTTTTTAGCAATCCTCACCAGTCTTTTTTTCTCGGGGCTTGGGGAAGTGGGGGGGTGGGGGTCTAATTTACAACGCAAAAGCAGAATGAGGGAAGGGTTGTTGAAAACTCACGTGGCGTCAGTCCACAGTACCAAAATTACGTGGTATTCTCCACACCTTACTACAGGAATGTTTTTCCCACTTCAAAGACTTTGATAGGAACGATTCATCTATCAATTTTATCAAGACTGACAGCAGCATCAACTTGTGTGGTTGTTGGATTTATCCAGAGTGAAACAGTGGTATGTAGACGTGAATGGTTTATAAATTCGTGATTATGATTATTGATTTTTTTTCCTATGGATGCAGACATTGTAACGTTTGTTGTAGAGGCTTTTGCAATCCGTTCATGCTCACACAGTTGGGCAGTCTCTCTCTCTCTCTCTCTCTCTCTCTCTCTCTCTCTCTCTCTCTCACTCACACACACACACACACACACACACACACACACACACACACACACATGCTCGTGCATGTTCACAAAGAGAGCAAGAGAGGCACAGAAAGAAAGAGAGAGAGAGAAGGAGAGAAAACAGAAACAGAGACAGACAGACACGCACAGAGACAAAAAGGCAGAGAGAGAGAGAGAGAGAGAGAGCAAGAGAGCAATCTAGCCACAAAGACAGAAGCCAGAACCAATCATGTCTCAGCCTTCAGACTGTCAGGACAGACAGTCAGCGATAATGAGCTTCCTGCGTCTGTGGCAGGTGTCGTCTGCTGCTTTTCCTTTCCAGTGGTCTCCCTTCCTTGCCTGCAGGCAACCACGCCACGAGATGTTATAAATTGTCCAATTTATCAGAGTTACCCTACTTTCTATACGTCCCTTTCACACAAGGTAACATACAGAAGGAAACCGTCATTGTTATCATCATCCTCGCCATCGTGACATTCAACATTATCATCACCTTTTTATTGAATGTTGTAAAAAAAAACTCTTCACAGATAAGTGGAAGTTAAAGTGATATACATTCTGAGACTGAGCACAGATAGTTTTGTGTTGCGTTGAGTCTGCTGTTGTTGAGGACAGCTGATTTCACATTTGGTTTTTCCTGCATGCTTGTCTTTTTTGTTTGCTCGTGAAAGTGGATTTTTTTCCTGGAAATCCTGCTGGCGACAACTCTATTGATGTAGATGTTCCATAATGTGAACAGAGTTTGTGTTTCATACTCACTCTTGATGTCTGCTCATAGGACTTTTGCTTACTGTTTCACTAGAAAACCTTTAGGGGAAGAGAGAGAGAGAGAGAGAGAGAGAGAGAGAGAGAGAGAAACAGAGAGAGAGAGAGAGAACAAACTCAGACGTTCAACCAAAAGGGAAAAGCATGTATCTCCACAACATCTGGCCTCCCTTGCAAAACAAAGTAACGAAAATTAGTAACAAGAACAGTGTGCATGTTCGATCTAAGAATATTGACACCAAAGGACTCAAAACGCAGTTAAAAACAAAAAAAAAAACAGCAAAGCGAAGGTGGAAATTCATGGCAGTCTAACAGGGTGTTGTAGGAAAACAAGAAAAGGATAGGGCGAGAGAATCAGGAGGAGAGGGGAGATGATAGAGAGAAACCTAGAGAGAGAAGGGGAGGAGACGGAAAGAGAGGGATTGGCAAGAAGCAGAATGAGAGAGAGAGAGAGAGAGACACACACACACACACACACACACACACACACACACACACACACAGAGAGAGAGAGAGAGAGAGAGAGAGAGACGTGTGGTTTGTAAGGAGCTGTTCCTGCAGGCTTCATCAAAATCACGCCAGTTGGCGATCACACAGGACAGATAATCATGACCAGAGCATAGAGTGAGACAGGCCTGTTCCCATCCTCATGTATTGGACAGCCGGACATCACGTGGCCTCCAGGGTCCTGAGCAATAATTTGACCACAGAATGGGGACGGTCAGTAGGTTTCGTTTTCCTACGTACAGGCAGTTTTTTTGCTACACGTTACTGATTCTTTTAGAAATTAAGAACATTGTACATGAGCATTTGAAGAAAGCCAGGAAGATGTTAAGGACAGAAATATGATGCCAAAGGGGGAGATGATCATTGCTAAAGTTCTGAACTAGGCAGCTATGTTGCACGCTCAGCGCAACATCACTGAACCTGGAAAATGTGGTGCCTAAAATCCTCACAACGAACTGACCCTTGCTTTCAACACTGATGATGTCTTTCCTTATTTACAAGTATCAGTTGGCACTCAATAGATTCTGAAAACCATTTTGAAGGAAGTAGCAGCTAGAGAAAGGGAAAGTTAAGAAGGTTTTAAAGACAGACAGATAGACATTCAGACAGGATGAATGAAGGAATAATATTCTCACACAAAAGAAAACAAGGAATACAAGGGGAAAAACAGAAGACAACAAAGAAGAACCCAACAAAATCGTGAGCGCCTAGCAATACCGTTTTAACGGCACTGGAAGGTGGTGGAAGTGTGAGCTTAAAATCGGTGCATTTTCTGAACGGAGATTTCCTTTCCGCCGGAGAAAAAGGAAGGACAAAACCACGTTTGAAAGGTCCTGGATGCTCAGGTGGTTTTCGCTCCTAAGATTCTTTGTAAGTTTCTTTTGAGTGTCATAATTCCATTTCTATTGTTGTTGTTGTTGTTGTTGTTGTTGTTGTTGTTGTTGTTGTTGTTGTTGTTGTTTGTTTTGTTTGTTTTCGTTTGAAGAGCGCTTTCTCTCTCTCTCTCTCTCTCTCTCTCTCTCTCTCTCTCTCTCTCTCTCTCTCTCTCTCTCTTCTCTCTCTCTTCTTCTTCTTCTTCTTCATCGTCGTCGTTGTCGTCGTCGTCGTCGTCGTCCTCCTCCTCCCTCCTCCTCCTCCTCCTCCTCCTCCTTTTCTTCTTCTTCCTCGCCTCTTCTTCTTCTTCTCCCATTATACAAAAATGCAGTACATCTCTACAAATTCTTAAACGATATATTCTGTCGTTGGTTCAAATCCAAAGCACATTGTACATGTATGGCATGTATTATACATAGATATGTCCGTCTTTTCTAAGAATGCTCTCAGATCTGTCTCTGTACCCCTTTTTTTTTAATGATCTTTTGGCATTCTTAAACAAAAGTTCGTAACTGTCGTAAGCATAGTCTCTATTTCTGCCCGTTTCTTTCTACTCTCTCTCTCTCTCTCTCTCTCTCTCTCTCTCTCTCTCTCTCTCTCTCTCTCTCTCTCTCTCTCTCTTCTTCTTCTTCTTCTTCTTCGTCGTCGTCGTCGTCGTCATCGCCAGCGTCCTCCTCCTCCTCCTCCTCCTCCTCTTCTTCTTCTTCTTCTCCCATTATACAGAAATGCAGTACATCTCTACAAATTCTTAAATGATATATTCTGTCGTTGGTTCAAATCCAGAGCACGTTGTACATGTATGTCATGTATTATACATAAATATGTCCGTTTTTTCTAAGAATGCTCTCAGGTCTGTCTGTACCCTTTTTTTAAATGATCTTTTGGCATTTCTTAAACAAAAGTTCGTAGCTGTCGTAAGCATAGTCTCTTTCTATTTCTACCCGTTTCTTTCTAGTCCTCTCTCTCTCTCTCTCTCTCTCTCTCTCTCTCTCTCTCTCTCTCTCTCTCTCTCTCTCTCTCTCTCTTCTTCTTCTATTTCTTCTTCTTCTTCTTCTTCTTCTTCTTCTTCGTCGTCGTCGTCGTCGTCGTCGTCGTCCTCCTCCTCCTCCTCCTCCTCCCATTATACAAAAATACAGTACATCTCTACAAATTCTTAAACGATATATTCTGTCGTTGGTTCAAATCCAGAGCACGTTGTACATGTATGGCATGTATTATACATAAATGTGTCCGTCTTTTCTAAGAATGCTCTCAGATATCTCTGTATCCTTTTTTTTTTAATGATCTTTTGGCATTTCTTAAACAAAAGTTCGTAACTGTCGTAAGCATAATCTCTCTCTATTTCTGCCAGTTTCTTTCTGGTCCTCTCTCTCTCTCTCTCTCTCTCTCTCTCTCTCTCTCTCTCTCTCTCTCTCTCTCTCTCTCTCATTCAGCATCAGAGCAAAAAACGATGCACAGAAACCCAGCCATTCACATGCCCGTGGAGACGCCAGGGAAATTAGATCAGACAGAGCGGAGAATCAAAAGACCCTCTTTGACACAGCAAGGGGCTGGCGTGAAATGCAAATTGGAAATCCATGTGAACAGAGGATGACAGATTACATTCACCGTGAAGAGAGGGTCGGACTGTGTTACGCTTTCGAACAGAGTGGGACCTGAATAGTACTTTTTTTCCCAAGGGCAAACACTTTTATTCAAATGGAAAACGTGAAAAGAGAACAGTATGAAAAATAACGAAATTTATAGTAAATTAAATTTTGGCTTATATAAACAAATGACACAAAGCAACAACAGGTTGCCAAAATTAACAGCAAATCCTATTTCATATATACATATTACAAAACAAGTACAACAGTGTATCAAGCTGTCAGTGTCACACCTTATTAACCTTATTGTTTTTAAGCGTTGTCCTTTTTTTATCAATAATCACAGAGAAAGGAAGGGAGGGAGGGGTAGAGAGAAAGAGAGCGAGCGTGTGCGCGCGCGAGCAAGACACAGAGAGAGAGAAGGGAGAGGGAGGGATAGAAAGAGAAAGAGAGAGAGAACAACTCTAGATTCTTAACATTTTTCTATATAGAAGCATAGGAACTGACATCAGCAACAAATATGAATTATTTATCCAACAATGACGCTTGAATTTATGCTGCCACGCGCTTGCTTGAAATCATGCATGATAATCGCTCTTTAAGTGTACCCAACAGGAGGAAGTCCTACGCTAAGTCCAAGTCTAAATGATTTTGATAGCTTCAACATAAATTGCCAATTCAACGCCTTTTCAAAATTTCTGGACATCAGCATGCCTGGGAATTTCTTTATTTTTAAGCTGATGTTGTCCCCTATTTGCTATGAACCTCGTTTCATCTTCATTGATCAATACGATTAGCTATGCAAGAAGACCCTATCTTATAATGAACATTGAGCAAAGATATTGGTCTCCAGTTTTTCATCACTTCCTCGGGTTCGTCTCCTCTGGGGATACATGTAATTATTCCTTTTTTGCGTATTGGATAATTCCTGTTTTTGAAATGACTGGTTTAAAGCTCTGACCAGAAAAAACACCCAGCTGCTGCCAGAATAGCTTAAAAGATAGCGATGTTAATCCGTTTCAATCAGGACTTTTCCCGTTCTGCACATTTAAGAGTGAATCCTGCTTCTTCAAGTAATATATCTCCCTTAAGCGACGTTTGTTCTTCCTCTGTGATTTAAGCATTTCCTCAACCAAGCCCGTGATCTCACATTCTTCCACTTTTCTCTCTGTGTACAGGTTTTCATAGAATGCTTTCACTTCCACCAGGATTTCATCGGATTTGCATACTGTTCTGTCGTCTATTACTAGTTTAGACATACATTTACAAACGAAATGTCTCTTTTCTAGATTACAAAATCTACAAAAAGAATTTGTTTCTGCATGTCGTACTCAGTGTTATTTTTTTCTTGACCGACCGTTATTAATGAACATCCAGCTGGGTTGTTTGGTCTACAGTTTGTCATACATCCTCGGGTCGCGTAGTCTCCTCTGGGAACATGTGGTTATGAATTGACTGTCTTCTTGGATAACATGCTGTTTTTTAAAGCCTCTCCCCGCGCGACTTCTGAAGAAGAGAAACGAGAAAAAAAAACACCCAGCTGCTTGTTGCCCAGAACACCAAGAATTAGCTTTAAAGGAGGATAGCGGATCGGTTAATCCGATTCGTTTGCAATCCTGAGGACCATTTCGCCGTTCTGCCACATGATAAGAGTTGCATCCTGCGGCTTAAAAGTAATATTCTCCGGTTAAGTCGACATTTGTTCTTCCTCTGTGATTCTAAGGCATTTCCCGGCCATCAACCAAGCCCGTGAGTATCACATCATCTTCCACTTTTTGTACTCTCTGTTGTACAAGGTTTTCAGAGAAGGTTTCCTCTTCCGTACTTCTCACCCAGGTTCATCGGATTTGCTTGCATACTTGTTCTGTCTCGTATATTACTAGTTTTATGGACATACAGTTTATCAACGACCGAAATGTCTCCTTTTTTCTAGATTACAAAATATTTTGTTACCTTTTCCACGGTTGAGTGTCCAGTCCGGGGGGGGGGGGTTGCTTTTGATTCTTATTAAATTTCCTTGCTTTTTTTTTTACTGTCTCCTGAATTGGCTATTCTCGACAAAAAGAATTTGTTTTTCTGCATGTCGTACTCAGTGTGTTATTTTGTTTTCGTTCTTATATTTCTGCTATGTTCAACCTCTCTAGACTGCATTCTCTCTCCCCTATTTTCTTTTTTCATTGTTGAAAATGCAATCTTTTTGCTGTGACTTTCATTAACAAAAGAAATCCAAGAATACGTTGAAAGGCTCCCTTTGTATTTTCTTCCGGTGGTTTTTTTTTGTTTTTTTTTTTTTTTTTTTTGTTTAGATTTGTTTGTTGTTTTTTTTCATCTCGAACATATGTTTGCAAAGTCTTGGCATTGTTACCTTGTAGAAATTATTTTTTATGTGTATACCTTGAACTTGTCGTCAGCAAACATCTCATAGAAAATATATATCTCCCATATATGCATTGATGAAAAAATAAATGATTTTGATAAGATAACATCTAGGAACTCTGAGCCCGAAACGTAACATCTTCTTCTCCTAGTGGAGCACGCAGACAACCATACACAAACAAGAAAGCATTTGATTCTATAAGGACTGCCTTGTGTTAAAAGCAGCCAGACTGTATTGTTGGGTGAGAAGAAGAAGGAAGGTGGGAGAGAGAAATCGTGCCCGTTTTTGGTAGCCCACCGTCAGCATGCTGTGGAGAGAGACCAACAGAGAAATCGGACTTTCTCTCTTTCCAAATAAGGTGGACTCCGCGGAAACCTTAAACCTGGGCGTCTTCCTCACTCCTTGCAGCTGGTTCAGTGGTTCGTTTCTTCCTGGGTGTGTCACGTCTGCCTCTGAAACGTGTTTGTCATATGAGGACTGAAAGAAAGGTCCTCTCTCTCCTTCTCTCTCTCCCTCCTCTATGTCACTGTCTCTAGTCTCTCTCTCTCTCCATCTCTCTCTCCTCACTCTTCTCTCCAGACTCTAGTCTCTCTGATCTCTCTCTCTCTCTCTCGTTTCTATTCAGTGATTTCCCCCATTCATTCTCATATTTCATATCATCGACTGACATAAACTTTGATGGTGCATTCCCCCACGGTTAAAGCACATGGTTTGAGAGAGGCTGATTCCAGATCACACTCATTTGATGATCCACGCGTCTTAGGAAAGGCGGACGTCATTGACGAAAAAGCTCAGCAACGTATTGCTTGTTTCGTTAATGTTTGTTCTTATGGCTACGTTCTGTTGTTTACTTTGGCGTTGTGTTGTGATCTGTCTATTGTTGCTGTTGAGATCCCCACTCCTATTGTTTCTGTCTAGTTTACCTTTGTTGTTATGTGTTGCCTTTGTTGGTTGTTGTTCCCTTGTCATCTGTCGTTATCGTTTTTGTTGACTTCGTCGTTGTGGTATCCCTCATTAGTTCATGTGTGTCCCATGTGGCTGCTATTTTGTGTACTGCTCAGGTCCTCCCATTCTCTCTCTGTGCTTCCCCCTCGTCTCTGTGCCTGGTTCTTTCGGGTCTCTGTGTCTTTCTGTCTCTGGTCTCACTACTGATCTCTGCTGATTCCTCTCTCCGGTCCCTCTCTTCCTCCCTCTCGCTCTGCTCTCCTCTCCTTCTTCTTCTCGTACTCTCCGCTCTCTCTCGCTCTCCTCTCTAATCTTCCCCCCCCTCCGTCTCCCATCCTCTTTCCTCACTGTCACTTCCTCTCTCTCTCCAACTCTCTCCCTGTCTTCCCCCTCCTCTCCCTCTTTCCTCACTCTTCTATCTTCATCTCCTCTCATCTCTCTCTCTCTCTCTTCTCTCCCCCCCCCCCCCCATCTACTTGCTTCTGTCTCCCCTGTCCCCTTCAACTCTCCCTCTCTCCTCTCTATCTCTCCCTCCGGCTTCCTCTCCCCTCATGGTCGCTCTCTCATTTCCCTCGCCCGTGGCCTCCCAGGGAGCCTTTCCCTCTCCTCTCTCATCCAATCCCCTATCTCTCGCCTTTGCCCTTCTTCCCCCCCAGAGGGGGGTCGTCTTCTTTCCCCTCTCCTATCCTCTCGCCTCCCCTTCCTCTCTTCCGTCTCCGCCCTTCGCTCTCCCCGCCCTCCCAAGTCCTTTCCCCTCTCCTACGCCATACGCTCCCTCCCCTTCCTCCAGCCCTCTCTCTCCTCTCCCAGTCTCCTCCTCACCCTTCCGCTCCCTCTCCCCTCCTCTCCTCTCTCCTCCCCCCCTCCACCACTCATCTCTCTTCTCGTCCTCCTACCCTCCGTCTCGCTCCCGCTCTCTTCCATCACTCATACCTCCTCACTCCATCTCTCTCCTACTCTCCACATTCCTCGTCCTCTCTCTTTGCTCCTCAGTCCTCTCTCTCCCCCTCCTCACCTCTCTACCTCTCCTTCTATTTCCCCCTCCACCCTCTCCAAAATCTCTTCCGCTCCACTTCCATTCGCTCCCCCCTCTCTCCTTCTCTTCTTTCTCTTTCTCTCTCCCTCCTCCTCTCCTGCTCTCTCTGTCTCCTCTCCTCCACTTTCTCTTTCTCTTCTATAATCATTTCCTATACTAGCTCCACAGGAAAAGAAAAAGCTAAGATTATGGGGAAAAAGAGAAACGTTGGACATTGCTTCTTCCTGTCGATCACAGGTGAATAGAGGAACACAGAACAGATAGGGCCTCAACTTCTATATTCCATCCAGCGCTCCCCGCTCCCTTTTATTCTAGCATCAAGGTAGGCTGTGAGAGGAACGATAAATTCAAGGCTATCTGTTAGATATACACGTTTGATTAAAAAGCCAGGAAAATATGCTTTCGATAGCTTAAATTGGTTAAATATTTAATCTTTTCCTCCACTCTTTTGATAAGTGGCTGCCGCTTGTTTTCCTTTTTGATATCAAACCCCACTTTGCAGTCGTGGACTTAAGTGTAATTTAACATTATTATTTTCAGAAAATGGTAAGCCATACATTCAAAATAACTACTACCGAAGAAACGTTCCCAAAATCATCGTTCTGTAAACCCATATTTTTTTTAACTTCGAAAGGAAAAAAGTAGATTCTCTCTCTCCTCTCTTTCTCTCCCTTTACCTCTCACCCTCGCCCCCTCTCTCTCTCCCTGCTCTCCCGTCTCCTGCCTGTCCGTCCTTCCTATCTCTCTTCTCCCATCCCCTCCTCCTCTCGGCTCCTCTCTCTCCTCCTCCACTCTCTCCCTCCTCGGTCGGGGGTCTCCATCTCTCCTCCTCCTCTCCCTCCTCCCCCTCCTAACCTCCTCTCTCAACATCGTCCTCTCTCTCCTCACTCGCCTCCATCTCTCCACCCTCTCGGGGCGCGGGGGGGGGCGGCGCTCTCCGGGGTCCGTCCTCGGCTCATTCGTCTGTCTGACCTCATCTCTCCTGTCGTCTCCTCCGTCCTCTCCCTCATCTCCTGTCCGTCGTCTTTCGGGTCAGCTCCACAGGGGGGAGTGAAAGATTTACTGATGAAAAAAGAGAGAAAACATGGACATTCAGTTAGCCACCAGATCACGGGGGAAATAGAGAGAAACAAAATAGTACCTCAGCTTCTGTGACTCCTTCCAGCCCCCCCTCGCCTTTCATTCAACATCAGGGGTATTGTGTGAATTGGAAGTCGTAAATCAAGGCGATCATTGGATGAAAGCGTTCAGTGAAAGAGCCAGAAAAGATCTGCCTGCAAAGACATTGAATACATTCGTCGCGCTTTCACTCTTTAAATACTTGCAGCCGTCAGTTTCCTTTTGTTGATAAAATCTCACTTTGCAATCAGTGGACCTTGAGACTAATTACACATTATCGTTTTCAGAAAGTAGTGTCCATACATGCAAAACAACTACTACCAAAAGAACGTTCACAAACCCATTACGGTGTAAAATGATATCAACTGCACAAATCATCAGTTTAAAAATCATATCAGCTGCACAAAATCATCTCTGTGTAAAATCATATCAACTGCACAAATTCATCACTGTGTAAAATCATATCAACTGCACAAATTCATCACTGTGTAAAATCATATCAACTGCACAAAATCACCACTGTGTAAAATCATATCAACTGAGTACCAGAGACCCCAGTCCGTGCACTGGATTTTGGAATCAGTTAAATCAAGCTTGGAAATTTTTCTTATCCCCTAATTCATGTGCTTTAGTATGTAAAAAAAAAAAACGTTGTTTGGGAGTGTAAGGTGTGATTACATGTGGGCGCTTCTCAATCGAGTTGTACAAGCTTTAGTCTGCCAGGTGAGGGATGGGTACAGATGGGGATGACTGAGCCAGGGTTACGGTACGGTATATTTGATTACAGTGCGAACAGTTTATAATGGCACGTTTTTGTGTGTGTGTGTGTGTGTGTGTGTGTGTGTGTGTGTGTGTGTGTGTGTGTGTGTGTGTTTTACTGACTGTTCTTTCCTGTTCGTTCAGTAGTTTGACGTGTGTAGTTGTTGATTACGAACGCCAAGGGCATTAATTTCATTAAGCGTATGAATGTTCCTGATGAAAACAGTAATGATTGGTTATATCTGTATATCCATTGGTATTTCCTCTTCACTCCTTTTGATTTTTCTTCCTCTCTCCTCATGGATGTCCAGGTACAGTCCCTACACAATGATGCCTGTAGGACGGGAAGATGGGCGGGAAATGTCACATAAAAACTGACTGGCATTCTCAGTTTGTCTGTCGTTGGAAATTTGCAATGGCTGGAAATACAACCTCGGGTATTTATTAACTTGGGAGGCAAGATAAGTGGAAAACCTCTCTCTCTCCTCTCTCTCTCTCTCCCTCTCCTCTCTCTCTCTCTCTCTCTCTCTCCTCTCTACCGATAAGTAAACACCCGCAAACCAGACAAACGATATGAAGATTAGAACAGGAGAAGTACACAACGGTAGCTGCTTTACAGCAATCCTGATGGCTGAGCTAGGAAGAAGGTCTGAGTGAGGGAGTGTAGGAAGGGTGAGATAGAGTGTCATACGTGATTCGACTTTCAGATCAATGCAACTTTAGATAAAAACTTTGATTGCTTTAAAGCCAAGTCTAAGGGAAAAAACAAAGTCTGGTTTTCAAGAGGGGTTGAAAAAGATAGACATCTCGCAATTGTAGGAACATCAGGGGAACACAAATACACTGTGTACGCGGTCGTCTTACAAAAACGCAAATTGATTTGATCGTACGACCGAGTGAAACAGATACGAAACAAAAGGAAATGTTCTATCTCTTAACCCCCTTCCCTATCTTCCTCCAACCCCTCTGTCTCTTCTCTTCTTCTTCTTCTTCTCCTCCTCCTCCTCCTCCTCCTCCTCCTCCTCCTCCTCCTCCTCCTCCTTGTCTTCCTCCTCCTCCTCCTAATTCTTCTTCTTCTTGTTCATTTTTTTTCCTCAACCTCCTCTTCCTCCTCCTCCTCCTCCTCCTCCTCCTCCTCTTCTTCTTTTTTCTTCTTCTTCTTCTTCTTCTCTTCTTCTTCTTCTTCTTCGTCCATGTCATGTATACGCGTCGGAAGGGCTCGTCATATAATCCAGATTAACCGGTCGATTAACTGAATGAGCAAGTGAAAGAATAGTAAATGAGTGATCAAGTAAGACTTCAATGGGTGAAGTCAGTGAGCTGGTCGGTCAGCCGGTCAACCAAATAACCATCCAATTGACCAAAACGACTAACTAACCAACTGATTCATTGATTGATTTTTTACCCTGGAATGACATCAGACCAAAGAGACTGATTTCGTTCAGATTCGATCAGCACTATCAAAGCACAGTTCCAGACTTGATCCAGGCATTCCCCCCTATGTTCTCTTCCTGCAAGGGCTTGGGCATATTTGCAGCTGTAACCTGTTTATGGACGCAGATATAGCCGCTGATGTTTCCAGAATTTCGTTACCTTAACACAATAAGAATGGTCCATCTGACTGGGAAATGAAAGGCGTAAAGGGCTGTATTTTTCTTGATGGTGTCGGTGTGTGTTGTGCTGGAGACTGATGGCATGAGGGAAGTGTTTGTCTGAGTGGGTGAATAAGAAAATGAAGATGTAAATATACAGATTTTTTTAAACCTACAGTTCTCATTTCACGCAAAAAAAATAGATCACATGAGTCATGAACTAATAAATGAACACGTAGATGACAGCTGTTTAAGCTTGGGCGCTGTCCGTTTTATGATCTGTCATTAGATTTACACATGATTCTAGTTACACTTTTTATTGATAACAAAATGTAAATACAGTAAGCTGAGAGAAAAAGAGAGAGAGAGAGAGAGAGAGAGAGAGAGAGAGGACAAGACAAGGCAAGACAAGACAAGACAGGATAGGATAAAACAAAACAAAACTTTATTACTGAGGGTAAAGGTTGGGGAGGGGTAAGGGAAAAAGAGGGAGAAAAAAGATTAACCTATTCTCCGATGATAGATACTTGAATGTGGAAAGAATGAGAAGTGGCAAAAATATGGATGAAATACAATACAATGGCTTGCTTTTCCATCTTTTGTTATCCCCCCCCCCCCCCCCCCCCCCCCCCCGTCGCGCACACACTCACACACACACACACACACACACACACACACACACACACACACACACACACACACACACACACACACACACACACCTCCCCCACCTTGCCCCGCACCTCCTCTTCCCCCCCCCCCCCCCCCCCTCCCCCTTTCACTTTTTTTTTAAATTGAATGTCTTGCTATATATCTTTGTGCATGACTACTTGTATGCCTAAACCCAGCATTATTCCAAGACATAGGTACTAATTTAGCTTGAATCACGCGAATCTCGGCTGATCCTGAACGGCAGTTGTCAAGTCCAAATAATGAATCAAATTCGCCTATCATCTGTTCCATCAAAGAGAATAATGAATCTAGTCACGTATCTTTCAAATCTTCTCTAAGAAAACAAAGAATCGAGTTAGTCAGGTATCAGGCTGAAGTAGCATCATTATCTCAAGAACCCGCTGGTTATATAGACTTTTGGAAATGGCGGTAATGTTATTTGCTTGTAGCAGAAGAAATCGTCCAGGAAAGAAATCCCCGTAACGTATAAAACATCAGAAAATAAGATGAAAAGATGAATCGAAAAGTATATACGTGGGCGAGTTTATATATACTCATTCTGATTGGGCGCGCGTATACTCTCTCTCTATCTCTCTCTCTCTCTCTCTCTCTCTCTCTCTCTCTCTCAGCGTTTGAAAGGAAGAGATCATGTGCAGGGGGAGTGGTAAAAGGACACTGCGTTTGCCATCCTTTTTCTCCAACCACGCCATCTGGCGACCACCAAGAGCAGATAATCATGGCCGAGGCTCACAGCGAGGCAGGCGTTTTTCTACCCACATACGACATCGGTCAGCCCAGAAATCATGCGGTCTCCAGGGTCCTGATGATAGACTGACCACAGAATGAGTGTCCTCCCTTTTACGTCTCCTGATGATAGACTGACCACTGAATGAGTGTCCTCCCTTTTACGTCTGCAAGTAGCTACCGTGCTGCTAATCCTCCTTAAAAGAGCATTGAAGCAGCGCTAGTTATGACTTAACAAAAAAAAAAAAAAAAAAACAATGGTAATACAAACAAAATTCTTAAGATATGGCAGTTTCTCTGAACTTGTATGCCTTTGAAAGAAACATTGAAAGACCTCTGACAACTTCAACTGATTCAGAAGACATTAATAAACACAATTTAAATAAACACGGTTGACTATAATATTTAGGTTTGATGAACTTTTCACGAATACCATTAAGAACTGGACAGCAAAGAACAAAATGTATTTCATCTTCTTGTGCTACTTTACATAATGGACAAATCAAATCCTCGTTGTTAGCCATTCTGTATCTATAAAGATGCACTTTTAATTCTGATATTCCTAATCGAAACCGTGTTGTAACATACTGTAAATGTCTATCAATATTAGCGGTCAAATATGGTTTCAAATCATGCACACTGCAAAAATTGGTATAGAAACTAAATCTATCACTATTGTGAATGTGGTCAGACCACTTTTGCCATGTACAATCTATTAATCGTTGCCTGAAGATACTATAAATGCTTTGATATTTCCCACTCCCTGATTTAACCAGACATATCCAAACCCATATTCTGTCAAACAAATACGAACTTTGGAGGCCCAGTTATTTTTACCTTTAGAGTCCATATCTAGAAGCATATTGTAGGCTTTTTCTAGGAATTCTATCATTACCCATTTGCAATAATTTAAGCCAATATCGAATGCAATTAACAGCAGATAAAACAAATATTGGGTAGCGATTTTTTCTCCCGTATATCATATCATTCGGCGTACGTCTGTTTACACCAAGAAACTTTTTTAGAGCAAATAAATGTACAGATTCGCAACAAGTAGCAGCTTTGTCTAAGCCCCATATTCAGAGCCGTAAAGTACAACGGGCTGTACTTGGGTATCAAATAACTTAATGAATACTTTAAAGGATGTATTATTCAAAACATACAACTTTTTCATAATACATAGTAAAGCATTCTTTGCCCTACTTGCCAAATCTTTACAAGCACCTGTGAAACTCAACCGTGTAGAAAACATTATACCTAAATACTTGTATGCATTAACAACTGGCATATCAACATCACCATAAACCATCTTTCCCTTGCACCAAGATAGCCCCCCTTACGAAACACAATGATATTGCTTTTAGACATATTAACTTTTAATTGAAGTGTACCAGCTGCACGTCGTAAATTATTCAACTGAGTCTGTAGACCAACTGGCGTTTCTGATATTAATATAATATCATCAGCTAATAAAAGAATAAACAACTCTAAGGTATCAAGAGACAACAAGGCACCATGTCTACCATTATTAATAACTTCTACAGCTAGTTCATTTATAAACAAAGAAAATAAAACTGGACTACATGCATCTCCTTGTCTGACCCCAGCTGTACAGTTAATGAAATCTGTCAGTTTACCTCCACAACGGACTCTAGCTAACAACATTATACATGCTTTTGATACACCTATAGAGTTTACCGCATATACCATTTTTTTTTGTAGTATTGGCCAAAGTATATTTCTATTGATTGAATCAAATGCCTTTTGGAAATCTATAAAAGCAACATATAGCTTGCGATTACGAGAAAAACTGCTTTTGGATAAGTGCCAACAAAGTAAACATGTGATCCACGGTCGAATAACCCTTTTTGAATCCTGCTTGTTGTTCCCCGGTTATATTATTATCATCAACCCATTCTTGTATTCTCCTATTAATGATTATTCCAAATAGTTTACTGCTAATGTCACTAAGGGAAATTCCTCTATAATTATTGGGATTGTCCACATCGCCTTTTTTAAATAGGCAAAATAATTGATTCACACCAATTATCAGGGTACAAGCCCTCATTAAATAACTTATTAAATAATTTATGAAAAAAATACCACAGCCTGCTGTGTTGCATGTTTAAATAATTCTCCAATAAGACCATCTGGGCCAGCTGCTGACTTGCCATTTTTCAGTTTTCTAATAGCTAAAGTAACCTCTTCTATGGATATTGGACGATTAAATGAACTATCCACATCAACATCCACCACTTCTTCATTAACACTGTCACTGACATTCTGTTCTAACAAATTTTGGAAATGATGAAACCAAATATCGCTAGTTATCTTATTCTTTGGTTGTTTTCTTTTGAAAGATACTTTCCGAACAGTCTCCCAGAAGTCTTTTTGACATTTAACTGAGGAAATCAACTTATCTATTAAGAACTTATTATACTCTTTCTCCTTTCTTTTTAACATTTTTTTATATTCTCGTCTTGCAATACAATAAGCCACTCTATCTTGTGGATCATGAGTACGACAGCTAACTCTTAATAATGTTCTAGCTTTTAGTTTACTGATTCGGCACTCTTCATCATACCAATCATCATATCTGTCATTTCTGTTGACACGTATGTGCTTCTTCATACACTTCGCACATTCCTTTACACACTCATTAAACATGTTCAAAGCTTCATTTACGTCGGATTGTATCATATCTATGGCATTTTCAATTTTTCTAACAACATCTACGCTACATAACAGTTCTTGAAATCGATTAGCACAATCATTATTCCATACAAGTTTTTCTATAACATGATTTTCTTGTTCATTATTGTCAACAACATTTTCCTTTGGAAAAACAGCATGAAAGAAACAGGCATGTGATCTGAGTCTATGCGGTAAAAAAACTTGAAATTTACATGAGTCATATACCAAAGCAAGAAGATCAATTGAAATAATAAAGTAATCATCAACACTGCAGCCAGAATCAGATATGTATGTATAGCGTCCTTCTATGTCGCCATTACATACACCATTAAGAATACACAGATCCAAGGCAGTGCATACATTTAGCATCAGCTTTCCGTAATATTTAATGTGCAGTCTTCAGAGTTACGATTTATACTGAGAGAATGACTATCACATTGTCTATCAAAAATGTTTTTTTCCCCGACAAATCCTGAGAAATATTGGATGTTCTGCTATTCAAGTCTCCATTAATTATGACATACACACATCATTTCTTAACAAACATTCTATCAAACAATCTTCAAGTAAACTGATTCCATTTTCAACATCAAAAAAGTTATAAAAAGGAGAATTTTCCGGATGAATGTAACAACAAAAATACAAAACATCTTTGTCTGTTCCAAACAATTTTTTGTCAATTACAAATACACAAAAATTGGAGTGGTTGACATCAATAGCTTTTACAAAGGGAGATAACTCTTTCCTGATCAAACAAACAATTCCACCTGATGCTCTCCCTTGTCTACTGAATTTGACAGCAGGTTTGCAAAACGCATCATAGTCAGAAAATAGACTATCAAACTTCCACTCATCAAGAAACGTTTCAACAAGACAGACAAAATCAAACTTAAAAAGAAATGAAAAAGAAATCTGGATCGGCAAGTTTTGACTTTATGCCATTAATATTCCATAACAAAAAAGAAAAGGGTTTGTTTTCATTATATGTACACTCTCTCTCTTCCCTTCCCTGCCTCGCTCTCTTCCTCATGCACGCACGGGATTTCCGCATCTGGCTCTGGCTGGTTACTGCACTCACCCGGCAACTGTCAACACGAGCATCGCTGTCCCTGCCTGTTGCTGTTGACGAGATTACCGGTGTTACTGTCTTTTCCTGATCCCCTACATGTAATGCGGCATGAGGAAGAAAATCTGGCCGGCCAAACCCCTATCTAGAATTCTTGAGCCCTCCATGTCCATCAAGGAAATATGACTTTCCATCAATCACTAGGTGATCATAGATCATGGTGGCTCTCTTCCCGTCCGCTCTTGCTCTTTTCAAGTGTGGTGAAAGACCACGCCTGATTTCCCTGACCCTGGACGAGAAATCTTCTCCCACAAAGACGTTGCTGCCTTTCAGGTTTTTCTTTCCTTTCAGGATGTTAACTTTATCCTTGTAAAAGGTGCAGCAAGCAATGATGGGAGAGTCAGGTTTGGCACTGAGTCTGTGAATTCTGTCGAACTCTACCTTCTTAGTCATGTTTAGCTTATCATCATTCAACATAGTTTGTACTTTCCCTTCACAGTCATCGTTGGTCTCGTTTTTGGTCCCTAGGTATGCCATAAAAAATCAGATTGTTACGTTTTGACCTCCCCTCTAAATCATCAGTCTTTCTTTCTAACTGCTCGACTTTACTCAGGAGATCAGCGTTAGCTTTGGCCAGATCTTCATTTTCTTTTTTCAAGTCTGCCACCTCATCTCTCAAATTTTTCACATCAGACTGCAGGGCCGAACACTTTTCTCCAAGATCGTCAAACTTCTTATCAACATTGTCAAACTTACAGTTCATGGTGGACAGTACGTTCTGCAGAACATCCATCAACTCTGCTCTTGATGGTTCTTCTTGAGGGGGGTCCCGCGTTGAGGAGGAAGAGGTGTCGCCTGCCTGCGCCCGGTCTGCGGAAGCAGATCCTACCCTGCTCCTGGTGTCGCGCCTGGTGCTGGTCAGCATGGCTTCAGTCCCAGAGTTGTCCTTCTCAGGAGGGGGTGCAGGAGGGCCAGGATGAGGTTCCACGTCCCCCGACCTCAGCAAAAGGAGCCCGCCCCAAAACAGGTAGGAGAGGGTCAGTCCAAGAAAGACACCGTCTAACTTTGTACGGGGTGTCAACATGGAGGCTCTCATGGCGGCTTTTTGAACGGCCCGTTTCTCTCATAAAGTTCATGTACACTGGAAGAAAGGTGCCACATGACACCTAAAACTCAGCTGGCATGAGGGCATGGTCTTAGTCCCAGATTACTGGCAAAGTGACAGTACTGGACACTGATGCAGGACGTCAAAGAGAACAAAAACAACGGAGCGTCGTGAAAGTCGACTTGCTCAGTCAGTGTCACAGTTCACACCTTACCGAGTGTAAGATATTAGCCTAGATGATTTTTCTTCATGCTGCTGTTGCCCAAGTGAGGAAAAAATAACGAAAAAAACATATGCAAGTGCAATATTTACAGTGTAGAATCTCAGCATCAGTAACACAATTAAATTCTTAAACTTAAACTATCCATGTATGTGGAGCTGAATTTCTGACAAAAGAAATGTACAAAATTCACATACAGAGAAACGGGTCCACGAACGGACAGGGGAAGAGATAGCTGGACACAGGGAGATAGGGAGCGAGGGAAACAGATAGATCAGAGACAGACAGACAGAAAGAAGATATGTATATAGACAGGCCAGGAGACAGACAATCATTATGTGCATGTGTGTGTGTGTGTGTGTGTGTGTGTGGTGTGTGTGTGTGTGTCTGTCTGTCTGTCTGTCTGTCTGTCTGTCAGTGTACATGTACAGTATCAGCCGATGAATGATTAAGCGTCATTTGTTCATTGATTCTATAAAGCGCAGTGACTAGGTAAACTAGAACCTACCACGAACAAATATCTGACATCAGTATCATTATAATTGCTATCATAATGATAAGGTTTTGATATTTCTGACGTGCAGCTATATATAATAACCATGCGCCTGTCTGTAGTACAGACAGAGAAAGGAGGGGGTGGCAAACATGGAACTGTCTCGGCAACCACCCCATGCTCATCTCCATGGCCAGACAAATGTGGTCGGAGCTCAGTCTGGCATGTTCTCACCCTCAGGCCACTCCAGTCTGAACATCGTGTTGTCACGGTTGTCCTTACCATAGATTGATCAGAGAATGGGTACCGCCAGGTCTTCTCTTTCCCATCTGTAAATTATGTTTGCTATGGCGATGAGTCCGTTGAAACTGAAAATAGGATGGGGAGTGAGAGAAAAATCAGGAAGAAACAGAAAGCGGGACAGAAGGGGGAAAAGGAGGGGGGAAACATCAAGAAATCAAAGCAGAAGTACAGAAAGATAGGTACACAGAAAAAAAAACAGAAAGAAAAGAACATGGATGGTTGAATTGAAAGGATGCATGAATCGATAGACAGAGTCACAGATGGACGGACAGACAGATTATTACCTTGAAATGCAGAGAGAGAGAGAGAGAGAGAGAGAGAGAAAGCGCATAGAGAGAGAGGCGCATATGCATGCGCGCGTACGTGCGTGTGTTTGTGTGTGTGTGTGTGTGTGTGTGTGTGTGTGTGTGCGCGCGCGTGCAAGCGTACTACCTGCCCTCGATTATTCATTAGGTAAGTAACGGACCATCTCTGCAATCCCAAAATGTAAATATATAAATACACCATCTGGTGATTTCCAAGGGCAGGTAACCATCGCCAGAGCGTCAAACGAGGCGAGCATGTTCCGAATCTCGTGCAACATCAGTCAACCTGGAGAGTGCGTGGTCCCCAGAGTTCACAACAGATTACTGCATAATGGAGCGCAGCCACTGTCTTTTCCTCTTTGCAAATCTCTATCAGCGCTCAGTTAGTTCCGAACAGATTGTCAAAGAAAGTGTCGCAGCTGCTGCACAAAGGGAAAGTGAAGATGGTAGTTTCCGTTTCCGTTTCATCGAGGTTGTGTCACTGCGTGCAGACTAGTCCATATACTCAATACCACATTTGCTAAGTTTCGAGACTACAGTGTCCATGATCTACGGCTGATGGGTAAACGAATTAATGATTAAGATGTAAGTATTTAAGATGACGGTGTCGTGAATACCTCTTAGCAGATTTCTGACTTGCACATTAGCCAACGCAACACACACACACACACACACACACACACACACACACACACACACACACACGCACGCACGCACGCACGCGCACAGATGCATACACACTTACATCTATGGACCCTCTACATTAAACACTTGCATCGCTTCACTTGCGCACACTTACCAGTACAATATGTCTGCAGTAACATGAAGGATTCCTGTCAGATTCAAAGTGTCATATCACAGCTGACAGTATGTTTAGTCATTTGTGTTTGCCATCGGAAAGGAAGAGTATGTGTCTACCCCATCCTCTAGAAGTCTTCGCATTATTGGCCTTGAGATTATTCCAATTTTGGTTGGTGTTGTTTCTTGTTCTTCCTTTATGTTTGGATTTATGGCCACTTCCGCTCTTGATGTTGAGCTCTGCGAGATGGTCTGTAGTACAGTGGCTTTGTTCTTGTTTGTCAGTGTACTTCTACTGGTTTCGTATCACGTCAAACCAGCCTAACTGTAATCCTCCAGTTCTTATTGTTGCCTTGCATATCAGTGTGTCTGCTCTCTCAGTTCCTTTGACATCTACATGTCCTGGACAATACATCCATATAAATCTCTCCAGTGGAAGCTGTACATTACTTCATGCCGAGCACGGCGTCCCATTCCACTTTCTACTTTTTGAAGCAGGTTCATTGAGTCGGTCAGTATCATGACTTGTTGAGTTCTTAGCTTGTCTGTGGATAAGAGCCAGTGGAACACTTGTGTCACAACTTCTACCTTCATTCATTAGATTTGAAGAAGTTTAGCTGTATGAACCACTGTCTTCCTGGATTGTTTAGTCATTTGCTTCACTATCTATTTTCATACCGAGTTCTTCCTCGTGCGTCTGAATTTTTACGTTGGTTTAGCCATCTAGCCATCCTCAACAGCGTCTTCCAACCTCTGGAGCAACAGCTCTTTGGTAGAGGTGTTTGAAGTGGTCTGGATACTTCTCCCTTTCCCTAGTTTCTTTGACATCAAATAACTGGTGCACAAGCTGTATATTGTCTTCTGCCTGTCCCATCTGTGATTTATCACGTCGTTGACGAGTGTCTTTTGTTTCCTTGACTGCCGCATGCATGCAGTGGGTTTTGCGGATTTTTGAGTGCTCTAAAATATGTCTTTGTCTGTCTTTAAAAACAAAGCATTAGTAAAGAAGTAAGGTGTTAAGCCTGTCTTGAATGTAAGAACGGAGCTGAGTGTCTGGTGTGTTAAGCCTGTCTTGAATGTAAGAACGGAGCTGAGTGTCTGAGAGAAAGTTTGTTCATGTAACTGAAACTTGGAAATCAAAGAACTCTGACCACTAAGATCAAATAATTGGCACACACAAGCTGTATATTGTCTTTGACCATGACTGTCCACGTCTTAGATGAGTGTCTTATTTCCTTGACCTCCGCATGTAGTGGGTTTGGGGGCCTTTCTTGTAAAGGCATATGCAGCAAGTTCAAGCTCACACTGAATGGCATGTTCCCTCTCTCTCTCCTTCTGTCAGTCTGCCTGTCTGTCTGTCTCTGTCTCTCTCTCTCTCTCTCTCTGTCTCTCTCTCTCTCTCTCTCTCTCTCTCTCTCTCTCTCTCTCTCTCTCTCTGCCTCTCTGTCTCGCTATCTCTTTATCTATATCTATCTATATCTCTATATCATTTAATCTGTCTGTCACACACACACACACACACACACACACACACACACACACACACACACACACACACATGCGCGCGCGCACGCACACTTGTGCCTCTTGCAGAGTGTGTGAACAAACGAGAGAGAGAGAGAGAGAGCAATCTAGCCACAAAGACAGAAGCCAGAACCAATCATGTCTCAGCCTTCAGACATGTCAGGACAGACAGTCAGCGATAATGAGCTTCCTGCGTCTGTGGCAGGTGTCGTCTGCTGCTTTTCCTTTCCAGTGGTCTCCCTTCCTTGCCTGCAGGCAACCACGCGATGTTCAAATACTCCCATTTCTGTATTTCCCTTTCAGACAAGATAAAGAGTAGAAGGAAACCGTCATTGTCATTCTCCTCTTCGTCAGCTTGGATGTCCAATATTTTTATTACCATTCTTATTGAAATATTAAAAGGAACTCCTCAAAGGTAAATGAAAATCAAGATGGCAACCATTCTGAGACTTAATGCTTCTGAAATGGATCTGTATTGCATTTATAACTTTACTTACACACACAATTCCATGTTGAATTCAGGCTTTTTTGTTGTTGTTAAGGAGAGCTGATTTCCACGTTTTTATTCTAAAGTATCCATTCTTTTTTTTTCTCATGAAAGTACTTTTTTTTCCTCAATGTATAAAAAGGATAACTCGCTTGGTGCTATCTGCCACGTGGCGAGGTGGTTGGTAGCATCGCGGATTCCTGGCCAGGAGGTCATGAGTTCGATTCCCATCAGAGCCGTTTATTATTGGGATTTTTCTTCCCCAACTGCGTTTTATCCATTGTTGAGTTTGGTACGGTCTTAATTTGTAGACTGGGACCGACCACACAGTCAAGTTTCGTCCACCTAATGGTGCCCTGTCATGCAGTCACAGACCTGAATGGAATCCTTATCATCATCCTTATCTTTATCCCCATCGATCAGCATTTGAAAAATACTCCAATTCTATGGCATTTCATGCCCTGCTGTCGTTGTTTCCTCGGTTTTGATTCCTCCCCATGTCTATGCCCTTGGTCTGTTGTGTCTGGGTCACCAGTGTCAGCAAATTCATGGGGACTGTCGTTGGATGGACGTGATGGCACCCTCCAGACGGGAGAACGCACTGACCTAGCTCTGTGACTAAGCACATACTGTCGTCAGAATGGGGCTTGGAAGGTGTTGTCCTGCTAATGTGATGTCAGAGCAGCAACCACTGAACACCAGAGAAGTGACTTGGCAGCAATACAGTGTCTCCTCTAGTGGCTTTCCTCACGACGATTTGACATCGACTGCTTCTTGTGGACTGCCAGTGCCGGACCACAGCTTGTCACATGTGTGTGAATTCTAGCTGAAACCCGCTGCTTGTAAATATCATTCATGTTTATACCCGGTTTCCCTGAAACCGATGTAAAAGCGCCCGGATACATACAAAATGGAAAACTTTGTCTTGATTATTATCATCTTGTTTTTTTTTTTACCCCTTCGCTTGCCTTGTCTTTTTGTTCTTTCTTTTTTTTTTTTTTTTTTCTGTGCAAATTGTTTTCTCTTCAGCACAGTGAAAAGCACTGAAATTATAATTGTTGATGGTATTCATTCAGAATATCTGTACGTCCAGGAGGGGTTCCATTTCCAGATCAAACCAAAAGGGGATTCAACCAACTAACTCTTGCGCCGTTAATCCAGTGTCAAATGCATGTCAAAACCTCTGGCAAACATGGCCGTAAAAACACTCGCAGGGAAAACGTTGCTTTCAAATAATTGCATGACAAACGCTTATTCTCTTTGGACAAAACTTCAACTGGATAACAGCCCAGCCGCTCAGTGAGTTGTGTGCCTGGAAATAAGACCAAGGGTATGATGTTCCTTTTGACATTATCTTGTCTTCAGGGACTCCGCTCTTGGCAGAAGACAATATTTCCTCCACAGCATGTTAAATGGGTTATCATTATTCCGGCCAGGCCTCCTGAGGGCTTTGTGTCAACTTTCCGTACAGTTTCCTCGTGTTTGTTACTTTCTCATTTTTTCCTTTTTTTTACTTTTTTTGGGGGGAAAAGAGAAAAGAATTGATTTTCGTGGAGAAAATGATGTGTGTTAAGGAAGGGAGTTTTTGTGAATATTAATCATGTCGACGTATAATATCTGTATGGATGTCGTCGTTTAAGTGCGCGCATGTGTATTCATACAGATTCATCACTGTCAGTAATTTCATCTTTGTCATGATCACCATCTCCATTCTGATTACCACCGTCATAATTTATTATAAAGCGTCTCCAAGTGTTCCTAGAATAAAATGTATCACTCACCTACAACATAAACCCATTTACAATCAAATTCAGGGTATTGAAAAAAAAAAAATAGGCGTGAATGCCCGTTAGACATTAGACTATCATTGAATGTATATATTCAAATACAGAATTCTTCTTATGCGCAGGTTTAAGGCCCATGCTTATTGGACCAACACAATCATGAATGCTATTCTGTTATTAGGGCTTGACTAATTATTCTTTATATGTGATTACTTCTTGTCTTTTTTTTGGCTTTGTTTTGTTTCTAATTAAACTAAAAAACACATAACATATCTTACTTATAACTACTTGCATATATATTCTTTTACACTTTCAAACCTTTGAAACAGTTTCCACTGCCCATGCACACACTCTTTGGGCAAACTCAAATCTGAATGCATTTCAGTTCATTGTTGTCGATGCAATGTGTGTTCATTCTTTTAGCTTGTGATCTATGTTTATGTTTAAGTCTTTGCTCGAAAATATATTTCTGTATTGTTTATATTGCTGCTGCTTTTTTCCTGAAATGAATATAAGAGGTTCTAACCAGACAATCACCAAAACAACTTCAAAATGATTGTTGTTAGTATACATGGGTAGCTTGCCTGTGTTGCATTCTTGTTTGTCATTTCATTTGCTCATTACCTTACCTTCAATAAGCTCACAATACATTTAGAACAATTTGGAATATCAGTATCATCTTAATTTAGAATGTTTATGTTTGTCAGGATGGGGAGTTATATTTCTAACTTAAAAGTTTTACGACTCTGACTTAAGTCTTGGTGTAACGGTGGCCTGTGAAATAAATTCGTGTTGACATTTTTAGCAGTGTTGATCTAATTTTTATTACATGTTGAAACTGCTGGCTAACACGGCCGGCAAAAACAGCCCGAAAGAGACCCAACCGCTGTGGAATATTTGCATAATAAACACTCGTTCTGTTCGACAAAACTTTAGCAAGATAATTCCTGGCTGCCTGGCGCGCTGCGTGCCTGGAATAAGGCTGAGGGCATGGATCTCCCATAGCGCACTGTCTTTTCCTCTAAGATTCCACTTTTGGAACATGATAATATTTCATCTTCGACAAGATAAACGGTTTTCAGTATTCAGGTCAGGCCCCTTGGGGCTTTGTGTCAACTTTTGGAGCAGTCTACTCGTGATCGTCGTTTACTTTGGTTACACTTATTAGCATGTTTGTTTTTTAAAGGAGAAAAACAGTTGATTACATGGCTTAACTCGTCTTTGGACCAACGGAAATCAATGTGAACATTGATTAGGTTGACAAACGATATCCAGTTGGGTGCATGGCATGTGCGCATACACAAGAACATACGCACACACTCACGCATGTTGGCACGCACCCATACGCACACACGCATACACACACACACGCATGCGCGCACGCACACACACACACACATCCACACACACACACACGCACGCACGCACGCGCGCGCGCGCACACACACACACACACACACACACACACACACACACACACACACACACACACGTAGATACATTTACACTGATCGCTATACACAACCAGAAATAAATGTACAAAATTTAACATTGAAAGTAGTAGCTAGAACCAGAGTAATTGCAGAATGTACAGTTACAATGTCATGAAGGAATTATGAAAAGAGGGATGGATTATAGAAAGGGAGGAGGTGAAAGCAATAAGTTGAGTGAGGGTGATGATTCAAAGAGTTGTGAATGGAAAAATAATGTTCTGAAAAAATACAAAAAGAGTACATGTGATAACAAAACTGGTGGTGAGTGTCTTTCAAATCATTCTAGTTTTCAAATTATCAGACAAAATGAAAAACAAAAACAAAAACGTCAAGACATCTAACATTTAAAGATATACGCCATTCATTTTGATGCATTTTCGCAAAATATTGCATACATCTAGAATCATGTAAGATTTCTTTTCTGAAAAAATACATTCGTATTTGAGTAAATCACCAACTGTAGATAAGCAGCAGTTTAAGATTTATTTTCTTACAAATCATTGCTATAAATAGTCTTTAATTTGATGCTTAGCGTTTTTTGCTCATTACCTTTTTTCATCTCGTTACAGAAAGCTCAGCACGTTTTCTTTCCCCGTTCTTTGAGGAAAAAGGGGGGGGGGGGGGGGGGGGGGGGGGGGCAGATTGGTAGGCAGACAGTATCTTTCTAGTGACTCCATGAACGTAAAAAACTCAATAATGTATTCCACACATAAGCACCGCCTGTCATACAGAAAACCCACGGCGACAGTTTTAGCACACTTAATGCCGCCCCGAATGCTTGCCAATGCATCGGGCTGACGCAGCCGTCGAAAACATCCGAAAAGAAATACGTCACTGCGAGGCATTTGCATAATAACCCGTGGTTCTGCTGGGCAAAATGTTAGTGTGGTGACATCCTGGCTGTTTGGGGTCTGCGTGTCTGGCATAAGACTGAGGGCGTGATCTCCCTTTGGGGATTATCTTCCCTCTTATGGACTCCACTTCTGGCAGACGACAACAGTCCTTCTTGACGTGTGAAGCAGATCATCATTATTCAGATCAAGCTTCACACAGCTTCATGCCAATGCATTATTCTATCTGATGGTGTGCTGGTTATTATTCTTCAAGCGGTCAAGCGGCTCAGGGCATCAAAAGGAAAAGCAGGGCGTGCGTGCACACAATTTGATTCACTTTGGCATTATGATTATGTATGTGTGAACTTGTGTGTTCGTGTTTTTGTATCCATGTGTATAGGAGAACAATACAGTCGTCATTCTCACAGTCACTGTCATCATGATTGTAAGCAGTATTTGTGTCGCCATAGGTAGTGTCAGCATACATTCTTTTGAACAAAAAAAACGCTCATTTAAAGATTGGTTGTTTAAAAAAAAAAAAAAAAACACCAAAAATAAAGAAATGACCAGGTGAACGGACAGACATACTTGCACACAGAAAGACAGACAGACAGACAGAGAGTCCGCGGTAATGACCTACCCGTCTCTTGCAGGATGTCGTCGCAGCTTTTCTCTTACAGTGCTCTCCCTTAAACTTCCTTGCCTCAAGCAATAATGCGATGGTCCAAACAGATCAGAACTGTCTCATTGTTCTCTTTGTTCCCTTTAGGAAGTCTGTTGAAATGCTTTATCAGAGGAAAA
This sequence comes from Conus betulinus, assembly GCA_016801955.1. Taxonomy (NCBI): domain Eukaryota; kingdom Metazoa; phylum Mollusca; class Gastropoda; order Neogastropoda; family Conidae; genus Conus; species Conus betulinus. The sequence goes on along the minus strand of JADBJO010002945.1, from coordinate 134,479 downwards.
TCGTCAGTAGCAGCAGTAGCTGTGTTAGAACATTCCAGCAAAATCAAATAAGGGAAAACTGCTTTTATGAAGCTGGTCCTTCTAAAACTGCGAATGCTAGTGACTCAGATTTGGCATGTTGATAAAGCAAGTTAAGATCTTTATCAAAAGTCTTATGTTCATCAGCAACAGTGAAAAATCATCTTAAACGCAATTCAGAGAGAAACGGGCAGAAGGAGACAGAGAGAGAAAGAGAGAGGTGTGCTGCTGATGAGAAATCGCGCGCGCACGCGCGCACACAAAGGCACACACACACACACACACACACACACACACGCACACGCACGCACGCACGCACGCACGCACGCACACACACACACACACACACACACACACACACACACACACACACACACACACACACAGACACAGAGAGAGAGAGAACTCTGAACTCTGAAATGGTTTAAATGAATAGGCCTTAGGCCTATATCATGGTGGGTGGTTACAGAACAAAACATCCATTATAGCGACATGGCACGCGGCAGTTGACAACAAGTATCATTTAAGTTTTTGTTTGGATAGTGAACAGCTACATGATACATCTAAGCAGACAATATCTAATAGCGTTTCCTTTATAAGTTGAGACACAAATGTCGTAATTTAAAAGTTTTCTTAAGAAACAGAGCAAGCCGAGCGATCAATATTTTTTACTCTGAGGCAAACAGCATTGTTAATTTGTGCTGTGATGGACATTTGTAATACTTAGCTGGGATATACTGTTCCTTAATCCTTGGTAGTTTTGACAGTGTAACACAAAGTGCTTTTATGTTTCAATTTGAAACTCACAGAACGGGCACAACAATCATTTTAATTTACATTTCTCTTGAAACGCATTTTATGCACATTTAACTGAGACACGCCTAATCGAATTCTGACTAAGCTAATTCTGGCCTGTATATGATTCACTATTGGTAAGTATGAGGATAAAGTCAATTCACTTTTAAATGTTCTGTATAACTGGAAACGTTCATCGTGCTCAATATCTGAGAGCCAGTGTGCTTTGTAGTCATTAACCAGTTTATTTCTTAAGAATTCAAAAACTCGACTTCGTTGCCGACTCCTTGTTTTTTTCAAACTTCTTCAAATCCATGTTGGTACAGAAAGAAGCAGGCAGAAGGTGCCTATGTATTTTTGTTTCTGTCATGAAAAAATAGCAACATTTTGTAAGCTTTCTTACGTAAACGATGAGACGGCATCTTCAATATCCTTACCCAGTACTTAATACTTTTCAAGTATAAATTTACATGCTATGGAAATCTACATAACTCTCCATACACCATCACTTAAGAGGTTTTTTTTTCTGGGTCCTCTCTCTCTCTCTCTCTCTCTCTCTCTCTCTCTCTCTCTCTCTCTCTCTCTCAGATTGCCTTCTAAGATCTGAGCCAGTCCAACTTTGCCATTTGGCACAAACTCCCCGTCTTGTATCCCAGTGACGTCTGGAGCATGGGACCAAAACGACTGCTATGCGTGCACCAGTGGAGTAATCTGTTTGCTACAAATTCTTCGTCACTGCACACCTAACCCACACCCAGCTTCATTTCCACATCCACCAACCGTATTTTTGTTGTGCAATATTGAAAATCGACATTGTACTTTAGTTACACATTTGCCCTGAATTGCGCCTGTTTTCTACCCTTTGTCAGCAACACAAGATGTATGAGGCGTTTGTTTTTTAAAGATCTGTAGTTATTCAAACACGAAACACTGTTCTACTGCTGTTTATACAAGATTCGCTTGCCTTATACGCTACTGATAATAAACTCATATGGTCTTTCTTAGCTATGTGGGGCAAGATTTGTCTATTTGTGGTCCATCTCAGTTCCATATTGGGTTGTATATTTTAAAATATGTTCATCTCTGTTTAGTAGAAATCACATTTAAAAGTCAGTTCTTATTAGGATATAGCTAAGAAAATGTCAATTTCATGAGATTGAAAATATTGCTGAAAACGTTAATCGCAGATTTATGGGCCTCTACGATTCAGTGATGTATCTTCACACAGTAAATGATTTGGAAGGTGTCAATAATATTTATCTTTCTGCGAAGTTTGACCGCACTAACACTGATACTTCCTCAGAAAAGGCCACTTATGAATTACACATAAACACATGCATACCTGCAGACACGCGCACAAACACACACATAAACATGGACAACTGAAACTGATTGCATAAACACACCAGATTACACGTGTGAATTCAAACCACATACTTGTTTCTGTGCATCTTGTTTCTGTGCATCTTGTTTCATTTTTTCAAAGAAGCAAGAGAAAAATGTAAGAGGTAAACATCAATGAGAGAGAGAGAGAGAGAGAGAGAGAGAGAGAGAGAGAGAGAGAGAGAGAGAGAGAGAAATCCCAGCCACAGGTACAGAAGCCAGAACCAATCATGTCTCAGCCTTCAGACATGTCAGGGCAGACAGGCCGTGGGTGATGAGCTCCCACCCTACCACTTACCCCCACCCTTGCCCCTCCAAAGGCAGGTGCCGTCTGCTGCTTTTCCTCCACAGTTGTGTCTGTTTCCCTTCGCTGCAGAGAGGCTGGTGATGGGCCCAGTTGATCAGAATCATTCCCCTTCTGTTCGCTCTCTACAGACAAAAGTGAATGGATGCAGCAGCAGCAGAAAACCATCGTCATCTCATCATCACCCATCATATTCATTATCGATATAATGATCATCAACAAATGGTTCAATTTGAAATGCAGATGACTTAAGACACATTTTGATATTACATGAAACAAAACGACTCCCGGTATTCCTAGAATACCAGTCAGGAGCAACATAAAGCCGTTTATAAGAAAATTCAAGATATTGAAAAAAAGCAGGTATGAATGATCGTTAGACCATCAGACTGTCATACATATATATATATATATATATATATATATATATATATATATATATATATCAAAAATACCACTAAATGCCTAATAAAAATTCTTAAAATGCTCTACCCCTTGGGGAGACATGGGAAACAGACCTGTCGATTTTAAAACTTTCCTTTTACCATTCTGTTTTTAACAGAATATATATATATATATATATATATATATATATATATATATATATATATATATATATATATATATGCACAGGTTACAGGTCCTTGCCGTTTTGGGCCAACACAACCATAAACGTTAAGCCTTTAAGATGTTTTTTGACTAACTGTTCTTTGTGCAGGATTTTTGTTTGTTTGTTTTCGAATTGAACTTTTAAACGTAACATGTCTTACTAATATCTACTAACATTTATAACCTTTTACACTTTCAAACATTTCAACACTGCTCACTGCCCAGGAACAAATACTTCTGGGGCAGACTTAAACCTAAACATAGCTCAGTTCATTGTTTGCAATGCAATGTTCTTAATTCTTCCTGCGTTCGGCCTACATGCAAGCTTCTGCTAAAGCATCGTTGTAATCTTTGTATTGTTTACACTGTTGCTATTCTTTCTTGAAACAAATGGAAGAAAGTTTAAGAAGTCGCCAAATGAGCTTTGTGTTCATTGTTTTCAGTGTCTACAGGTCGGCTTTGCTCTGCATTGTTGTTTTCCATCTCATATGCACATCTCTTCACTGTGAGTACAACACATGTAGAACAAATCTGGAATATTTTGTGTTTGAATCAAGAATGGTCATGTGGTATGAGGAGGGGGAGTTACATTTATGATTTAATGCTATGATTTTATTGACTTCAATCTGTGCGAATGATGGCCTGTGAAATAAACTCGTTTCGACACTTTTTAGCACTGTTAATTCAACTTTAGATGCATGTTAAAACTGCCAGCTAACATAGCCGGCGGAAACTGCCCCAGAGGGAGCGACTGCTGTGAAATATTCGCATAATAAACACTCTTTTGTTAAACAAACAGAATGTCTGAAATAAGGCTGCGTGAACGGTCTTTCCCAGTGCATTATCTTTTCTTCAAAGAGTTCACTTTCGGAAAATTATAACATTTCATCTTCGACGTGATAAATGGGTTTCCAATATTCAGGTCAGGTCTGTTGGGGACCTTGTGCCAACTTTTGGAGCAGTTTACTCGTGTTCGTCGTTTTCTTTGCTTACACTTATTAACATATTTACTTAAAAGGTGGGACACTTATTTATTTGATTTAAGTATGTTTGTCCTTGTGGCAATGGAAATCTATGAAAAAAAAAACATCGATCAGGTTGACATACAAAATATATATGGTAAGCCAGGCGTGTGTCTACGCACAAAAACGTAGATACGTGCGCGCGCGTGTGCAGACACACACACACACACACACACACACACACACACACACACACACACACACACACACACACACACACACACACACACACAATAGAACACAACGCAACACAACACAACACACACACATTACTTTACACAAAATACAAAAAGTTAGAGTTGAAAAGTACTAGCTGGGACCAGAGTGACTGCATCAGGAACAGTTACCATTTCAGAGAGAGGAAGGGAGAAAAGATGAGATTGAGTGGGATGGAGTGAAGAGTAAAAAAAAAGGGTTGAAGACCGTCAAAGTAATGAGTAGGATGATGGTAATGAATCAGAGTTGTGAACGAAAAACAAATTTTCAAAAAAAAACACAAAAAGAGATCACATAATGATAGAGCTGACAAGAAGTGTCTTTCAAATCTATTTAGTTTCTACTCTATCTGATCAAGTAAAAAATAAAAATCCTCAAGACGTTTAACATTTGATGTTGTATATAATTCATATGAATACATTTGTGCAAGTGTATTACATACATGTAAAACCATGTAGAACATTTTTTCTTTACAAATTTCCACTCAGAAATTATAAATTAGCATTTGTGTAAAAGTACAAAGTGTAGATAAGCACGAAATTGAGATTTATTTTCTTACTACTCATTGATATGAGAAGCTTTTTGTTTCTTGACTTGCACACTTGGTCACCCATTTTTGCAATGACTGTTCATTCAGCTTAGCACTGAACCTTCAACACATTTTCTTCATCTTTTCTTTTCCTTTGGGAGGTGGTGCATTCGCAGGCAGACAATATCTTCCCGGTGACTCCGTGAAAATGAACAAGTCAATAATGCATTCCACACACAAGCATCCCCCTGTCATACAGAAAAAAACTCTCAGCCACAGTTTTAAAACAGTTAATGCCGCCCCAAATGCTTGTGAAAGCATCGGAATGCTGCAGCCATCGAAAACAGCTGAAAAAGATATATCACTACGAGGCATTTGCATAATAACCCGTGGTTCTGCCGGGCAAAATGTTAGTGTGTTGACATCCATGGTTCTGCGTGTCTGGAATGAGACCGAGGCGTGATCTCCCTTTGGAAATAATCTTCCCTCTCGGGAACTCCACTTCTGGCAATGACAGTAGCTCTGCTTGACGTGTAAAGTAGATCATCTTTATTCAGATCAGGTCATACGCAGACTCCGTGCCAATACGTTATGCTATGTGCTGGTGTTCTGGTCATGACGCTTCAAAGAGGTCGAGGGGGGTAGGGTATTGAGAGAGAGAGAGAGAGAGAGAGAGAGAGAGAGAGAGAGAGAGAGAGGCAGGCGCGTGTGGGCGTTTTTATTCACTTTGGCATTATGATGTATTTTTATGTATGTGCAGACTAGGCAAACCTGTATTTGTGGTTTTTTCATGTATATGGAGAACATCACAATCGTCAATTCTCACAGCCATCATCGTAATGATTGTACACAATGTTTTTATTGCTGTAAGGAGTGTGAATGGACAAGAACTGACAATTTGACATAATAATATGCACGCAGGCAGATACATACAAAAGAATCTGCCAAACTACAAAGAGACAAGCTCATTACCGTCGCCTGCACCTACATGCAAAAGAGGTATGATCTGCTTCGTTTTTTTGACAAACTGCTCTCTCTCTCTCTCTCTCTCTCTCTCTCTCTCTCTCTCTCTCACACACACACACACACACACACACACACACACACACACACACACACACACACACACATACGCACGCGCGCACGCGCACAAACACACACACGTGCGCACGCGCGCGCCCACCCACACACACACACACACACGCGCGCGCGCGCGCGCGCACACACACACACTCTCTCTCTCTCACTCATTTACTCACTCACACACTCTCAAGTACAAAAAAGAGAGTCAGACAGAAACACACAGACAGGTTAATTCTTTATCAATGAAGGTTTACCATCAATACAGGTGACCTCTTCACAAATGACTAGACACACACAGTGTGTGTGTGTGTGTGTGTGTGTGTGTGTGTGTGTGTGTGTGTGTGTGAGAGAGAGAGAGAGAGAGAGAGAGAGAGAGAGCAGTCCTGCCTCAAAAAAAGAAGCCAGAACCAATCATACCTCGGCCTTCAGACGACATGTCAGGACAGACAGGCGACGGTAATGAGCTTCCCGTCTCTTGCAGGATGTCGTCTGCAGCTTTTCCTCCAAAGTGCTCTCCCTTAAACTCCCTCCCTAGCCTGCAGGCAATATCGTGATGGTCCAAACAGATCAGAATTGTCTTATCTTTCTATTTTGCTACCTTTTCCCTTGAGGAAAGCTGTTGGAATGCTTTATCAGATGAAAATCAGCAGTGGCATTAGTAGCATTATTGAAACATATCAGAGAAATTCACACAAAAGAAAATGGGTTCAAAAAGCCTGTTTTTCAAAACCTCGGAATATACACGTGACTCGGATTTGCCACATGATGTGACACAAAACAACTAATATTATTCATGAGGAGCCTCATATTCATCAGCAACAATGACTGACCATCTTTAATATGATGTCATTTAAAGAAGAGACAGAGAGACAGAAAGAAAAATCTAATTACAAAGACATAAACCGAAACCAGTACGTCACAGCCTTCTGACATGTCGGCACAATCAGGCAGCAGCTCCCCGGAGCCCCCTTTCCCCCCCACCCCCTCCATTCCCTGACCCCCTCCAATGCAGGTGTTGTCTCGACAGTCGGGTCTCCTTTCCTTCTTTTCAGGCAGCCTAGAAATGGCCCACATTGATCAGAATCATTCCCCATTCGTTCGCTCTCTACAGATAAAAGTATATTGATGCATCAGCAGCAGAAAATCGTTGCCTACGATATTCATTATTAGTAGTATAACCATCATTATCAAAAGATCCCAGAGAAATATAGACAGGGTAAACAGGTTCAATGATGGTATGCTTTGAAATGTAGACGGTTTAAGACTTTTTTCATGTCGCCTGAAACAAAACGACTCCAAGTGTTCTTAGAAATTATTTTTACCATTTTCCTACAATATAAAACCATTCAGAATCAAATTTAGGGTAATGCACAAAAAAAAATGTGTGAATGATCGCTAGGTCATCAGACTGTCATTGAATCTAAATGTCAAATGTAGAATTTTGTGTGTACAGGTTTAAGATCCTTGCCTTTTGAACGAAAACAATCGTAAACTATACATATTACATTTCAGTTACATTTCTGATTTAAACAGTTATAAACTATGTTTCAGTAAGTTGGCTTGCCCATGTTCTTTTTTGTATGTTTTTTTTTGTTTCATTTTAGTAGTTTTTTTCAGTTTAGTTTTAGACAAACATATCTTCTTCATACATAAGAATATTTACAATCTTTTTTCATACATAAGAATATTTACAATCTTTTCAAGTTCAGACCTTTGAAACAGTTTCCATTGCTCAGGTACAAAAACTCTTTTTGAAGATTGAATCTGAATATATTTCAGATTATTGTTGTCATTGCAGTGTGTGTTAATTCTTTAAGCTTGTGAGCTGTATGCAAGCTCTTGCTCAGACAAGTTGACAATACCTTTCTGCATTGTTTATATTGTTGCAAATAGTTTGTTTTTTTTCTGAAGTGAATGAAAGAGGGTTAATCAGAGGCCATTGGAACTTGGTAATGATTGTTATATAGGTTAGCTCGTCTGACATATTATATTTTTGTTAGCCGCTTCATTTGTGCATCACGTTCCCTTCAGAAGATTAACAACATATTCAGAACAATCTAGAATATCATCATTTCTCAATCTAAAATGTTTTACATGTTATCAGGAGGGGTGTGTGGTTACACTGCTGTTCTAAAAATGCTATGATTCCTGACTTTAGTCTATACGAAATTATGGCCTGTACAACAAAACTCGTGTCGACATTTTCAGCAGTGTTAATCCAACCTTACACACACATTAAAACTGCAGGCTGACACTTCCGGCGACACTAGCCCTGAAGAGACCCGACCACTGTGAAATATTTGAATAACAAGCACTCGTTCTGTTGAACAAAACTTCAGCAAGAGAATCCTACCTTCTTGGCGCACTGCGTGTTTTTAGAATAAGGCTAAAGGCACGATCTCCATTTGTGCATCAGTTTTTTTTCTTTCTAAGACTCCACTTTTGGAAGATGATGATATTGTATGTTCGACGTGATATATGGATTATCAATATTAAGGTCAGGCCTCTTAGGGTATTGTGTCAACTTTCGGAGCTGACTGTTTTGTGTTATCGTTTTTTGGTTACACTTACTGACATGTTTGTTTTAAAGAAGAGACAGTTAATATGACTTAAATGTATTGTCCTTGGGCAAATGGAAATTTATGAGAAAATGTTGATCAGGCTGACATACAAAATGTGTACAGGTGCTATGCATGTGTCCACACACACACAAACATACAGGCTTGCCTATGCATGCGCGCGCGCGCACACACACACACACACACACACACACACACACACACACACATATATATATATATATATATATATATATATATATATATATATATATATATATATATATGTATATATACACACACATGTACATACACGCACACACACATTATACTGATCGCTGTACACAACTAGTGGTGACATGCATAAAATGTAATATTAAAGGTATTGGGTTAGACCAGAATAATTGCAAACGTTCCACGTACAGTGCAGAGACTGGAAGGGAGGTAAGAGGGTGTGAAGCGAATAAAAAAAAAAAAAACGAACAAAAAAAAACAATGTTGTTAGGTAGGTACTCAAGGTCTGACCAGCGCATTGCGCTAATGCGTAGGTCACGCATCTGCTAGTCGTAGCCACGAGACCTTCTTCTTCAATTCTCTCATCTTAGTTGCTAATTCATGTATCCATCAGCTTCAAATCATATTGGAGTGTGGTCTTAAAACTTAGCGGATGTGGTGTTGCGTATATGGACTTGTCCCTACGCAGATGAAACTGAAACTGAAGCGAATAAAAATACGGGGGTGGTGAAAATAATGAGCAGGACGATAGTTATAAATCAAAGACTTGTGAACAAACAAAACTGTATGAGAAAAGCAAAAAAAAAAAGTATATGTGACAATAAACATGAAATTAATATTTTTTGAAAATGTTTGTTCGACAAAAGAAAAAAAAAAAAAACAAGAAACTGAACATCTAGTGTTGTTTACCTAGTCACATTAATGCATGTTTACGGGCAAATTACATGCATTTAAATTCACGTTTTAAAACAGCTTAAACTTTACGAATTTCTATTCAGAAATTATTAATTCGTATTTTAGTTAAATTACTATGTATACATAAGCAGGATTTCAAGATCTAAGTTCTTACTTATCACTACTATAATCAGCTTTTAGTTTGTTCAATTACATACTTGCTCATCCACCTTTACATGATTTTTTTTTATTCAGTTTAAGTAAAGAACGTTCAACACATTTTTCTTCAGTTACTTTTTTTTTGCGAGGGGGGGTAGGGGGGAGCGGGTGCATTGGCAGGCAGACGAACTCCCAGTGATTCCGTGAAAATAAACAAGTCAGTAATGCCTTCCACACATAAGCATCCCCCTGTCATAGAGGAAACTCTCAGCGGCAGTTTTAGCACAGTTAATGCCGCCCCAAATGCTTGCCGATCCATCAGGCTGATGCGGTTGTCGAAAACATCCGAAAAAGAAAATACGTCGCATCGAGGCGTGTGCATAATAACCCGTGGTTCTCTGTTGGGTAAAATGTTGAGTGTGGTGACATCCTGGCTGTTTGGGGTCTGCCTGTCTGGAATAAGACCACGAACGTGATCCCTCTTTGGGAATTATCTTCCCTGTTGAGGATTCCACTTCGGGCAAACGACAGTCGTCTTCCTTGACGTGTCAAGCAGATCATCATTATTTAGATCAAGCCTCTCGCAGACTCCGTGCCAATACGTTATGCTATGTGCTGTGTTTCCAGTCATGGTGCTTTGAAGAGGTTGAGGGAGTAAGGCACTGAGAGGGAAAGCAGGCGTGTGTACACAAATATATTCAATTTGGCGTTATGCTTTATTTCATGTACGAGTGCACAGTCGGCGAACATGTGTTTGTGCTTTTGTATCCACGTTGATGGGAGAACATCACAGTCGTCATTCTCACGGCCATCATGGTCATAACTGTAAGTACAATTTGTACTACCATGGAGAGTGTCTATGAACAATAATTGATACATTTTCACATGTAGTTATGTGCACACATGCAGGCAGGCACATGCATGAACAAGAGAGACCAGCCCATCCACAGACTCTCTCTCTCTTTGTCTCTGTCTCTGTCTCTCTCACTCTCTCTCTCTCTCTCTCTCTCTCTCACACACACACACACACACACACACCACAAAAACCACCACTGCGCACACACGACCCCTCATACACACACACGCGCGCGCGCGCGCGCGCGTGCACACACACACACACACACACACACACACACACACACACACACACACACACACACACACACACACACAAGTCCGCACCACCACAGAGAGAGAGCGAGTCAGACAGACAGACATACAGATAGACACACAAACAAATTCTCTATCAACGAAAGTATAAAGTAAATGTACAGCTATTTTTAACATGGTGCTTTCGTCAGAAAGGGGCAAGTTAAACAAAAATTAACCGAACAAGAGCGATGTTGAAAACAAAAATTAACAGAACAAGTGCGATGTTGAAAACAATCAGTTTATATTCAGACCAAACAAACAAACAAAATCAAAGATGGTTTGCTTAAAAATACAACATAAATAAACAAATGACTAGATGAATAGACCGCAGACGTAGACCCAGAGAGAGAGAGAGAGAGAGAGAGAGAGAGCAGTCCAGCTTCAACGAAAGAAGCTAGGACCAATCATACCTCGGCCTTCAGACGACATGTCAGAACAACCAGGCAGCGGTAATGAGCTTCCCGTCTCTTGCAGGATGTCGTCTGCAGCTTTTCCTCTACAGTGGTCTCCCTTAACCTCCCTTGCCTCAGGCAAGACTGTAAAGGTCGAAATAGGTCACACCTGTCTCATCTTTCTGTGTGTTCCCTTGAGGCAAACTGTTGGAATACTTTATCAGATCAAAATCGTCTGCAGCAGCAGCATTATTGAAACTATCCCAGAAGCAATCCACACACAGGAAATTGGGTCTAAGAAGCCAGTCTTTCTAAACATGTGAATACTCGTATTCGTATTTGACATGTGTAACAAATTATCTCAAAGAGTTCATGAAATGTCTTATATTAACCACGAAGACAGACATCACAAAGTACTCTGCAAATCAAACAAAATGTGTATGTGTCCGCGCGCGCTCGTGCACGCGCGTGTGCGAGCATACATGCGCGTGCGTTTGCGTGTGCGTGCGTGTGTTTGTGTGTGTGTGTGTCTGCCTGTCTGTCCATCTGTCTGTCTGTCTGTATGTGTTTATGTGTTTCTGAACATCGTCGTTCAGACATCATTTCATGCTTCCTGTTTGTGAATACTGTTCACGTGTTTGTAACTGTAATGAAGAACTGTGGGACTAAGAACTAAAATTTCAGTCATCTGATTTTCACATATCAGAACTACTTAGTGTGTGTGTGTGTGTGTGTGTGTGTGTGTGTGTGTGTGTGTGTGTGGTGTGTGTGTGTGTTCGTGTGAGCGTGCGTGCGCATATGTAGGATGAGAAGGGAGACGAGGAGGTGGGGATAAGTGGAGAAGGGAGAC